>JADBJO010001366.1:277500-280000 GCA_016801955.1 Conus betulinus | reverse complement strand
CAGAGAGACAGAGACAGAGACAGAGAGAGAGAGAGAGAGAGAGAGAGAGAGAGAGAGAGAGGGCGTAAATAATTTCCTAGAATGAACACAAATGAATGGACCAGAAAGGCAGAGAAAAAAACAGTGAACAACAATGACGGGAAATCTACAAAATAAAGAAATACACGAAAATAAGAAAGAGAAACCAAAAAGTGGAAAACAATAATAGAGAAGGGGAAATTACTCGAGCCAATCGTCTGGAACAGACATGACCCCCCCCCCCCCCCCCCTCCTCCTCACTCCCCCCACCCCCCTAGCACCTCCACGAAGACAACAAGTGGACAATAATTATGAAGAAGTATGGCGAATCTAGAGCACTAACAGAATTAGTGCGCCGCCGCCATACAAAACAACAAGCAGATAACAAAACAAATAGCGCGTTTCGACCTACTTGGTCTACTTCAGGCGACACAAATAACAAACATTCAAGACAATGAAAGCGAAAGACAAACATATAGTCACCGGGTGAATTTTGCAACACGTTGTGTTTGTTTTGTGATTTGTTTGTTTGTTTGTTTGTTCGGCAGCGCTGTAATTCTGTTTTCGCCCTTGTTTCAGGTTCCGCCTGCAGTCACCCCGGTTTGAAAATGACAATGAATCTACCCTAAAGCGACTCCGCACTCACACACAAATACATCATCATCCACTCTACAGACAAAAAAAAACGACAAAAGTTTATGGAAAACAACCACTATCATCATCAGCAAAATCCGAATAGTAGTTATGGCTGAGGAAGAAATTGTATGAAAACAGATTTTTTTTTTTAAAAGTAGAATGAAAGAAAGATGAAGTAAAGAAGTTGCGAAAAGATAAAAAGGAGAGACAGCAAGAAAAAGAAAAAATCATTTTAAAAGAAAAAGGGGGAAGGGGAGGGGCGGAGAAAGAAAGACTGAAAGAAAAGGTATGAAAGGAAGGAGAAACGAGGGCTCACATTCTCTTCCTTTAGCTAAGTTAATGGTGGTAAACGCTAGCAAGAAGAAGAAGCCAAATGAACAGCCTTCCAAAAATCCAAAAAATGAGAGAAGACATTCTCCCATCTTCAGCTTGAACACACACACACATACACACACACACACACACATACGCGCGCGCGCGCACGCACATACAGAAGCGAACATCATTGAGTTCAATATCACAAGTTATATGCGATACAAGAAAAATACAATTCTGAAATCTAATGCAAGCAGTTATCAAGTAAATACACCACGTATGAATTATACCCTACAGAAATGCTGTGTTTGGGGGTCCTTTTTTTTTTTAAAAAAGAAAATTGAAAAACACTTAATGCTGTCTGTCGTCCTTGGTGATCAAAAACACATTGAAAAAAAAAATAATGGCCTTTAACATGCCACTAAAACAGCGCTCATTGTAGACGCATATCCTCTACCCTCTAAAACTACCTTTCTTGTGTCCAGCCTTCCTCACATGCTTTTTTTCTTTTTTTTTTTTTTTTTCTTTCTTTCTTTCTTTCTTTCTTTTTCTTTTTTATTTTATTTTTTTTTTGTTTTTGTTTTTTTTTTTTTTTTCCTTTTCTTTTTCCCCCCCCTTCTATGTACAATGGGGAGATCACTGCAGAAGACAACGTCGATTAAACACACGTCAGAACGAACCTGACGCAAGCGTTTAGTCTTCGAGTTCCCATATCGGAAGGCTTCATCGATATTCGGCATGAGACTGGAAGGAACAAAAACAAAAAGAAGAAGAAAAGAAACAAGGAAAAAAAAAATAAAGAAAAAAAAAGAAAAATGTTAAAAAGAAAGAAACAAACGAACAGAAAAAGAAAGGAAGGAAGGGAAAAAAAGGAAGAAACAAAGGAAGGAAGGAAGGAAGACAGACAAACATACGGAAAGAAAGACAAACAGACAGGGAAAGAAAGAACAGATAGACAGAAAGAAAGGAAAGAAAAAGAAAGAAAGGAAGGAAGGAAGGAAGCAAAGGAACGAAGGAAGGAAGGAAGGAAGGAAGGAAGGAAGGGAGAAAAAAAGGAAGGAAGAAGAAAGAAAGATGGAAAGAAGAAAAAGGAAGGAAGGAAGGAAAGAAGAAAGAACCCAAACGACGTCGTGATGTTTATAGCCCAGCCGACCACGGCGCCCTGGTGTGGCATCTGCGGTCAGCTGGACAGTAACTGACAAAACGTCACATTAACGATCAAGTTGCTTCCTGTTGTTAACCACACATGCAGCGGTGACACTAGCCGATGAATCACTCTGTGATACCAATTCAGCCCTTACTCAGTCCAGGACAAAACGGCTTGGCTCTTGAAACAATTGCGCGCGCGCGCGCGCGCGCGTGTGTGTGTGTGTGTGTGTGTGTAAACTCACTCTAATGGGGGGGGGGGGGGGGGGGGGGGTCTATTCGTTTTTCCAGCATAATCCTCGGTCAGTCTCTGTTTTCACTCAGACACCGACAACTGGAGCACAATCGTTCTTCGGTGCATCAGCGTAGGGAAAATGTCATCACG
>JADBJO010001366.1:257500-275000 GCA_016801955.1 Conus betulinus | reverse complement strand
CCCTCGAAAGTCACGTGACGAGTGGGAAAGACCTGCTTCCGCGGCCACAGCATTCTGGTCTTGAGCCAGATGATCAACGGCCACAGGTACTCCTCGTCCTCCACGTAAGGGAACAGATCGATGTAGGGAAAGCGAATCTTTGTCTCCCCCTTCCAGAGCGGCGAGTCCAAGGAGTAGAACTTCCACAGAAAATCGGAGTAGATCTTCAGCTCGTAGCCCGGGATGCACGACAGCACGCGCTTGGCCGTGTGCCATTGGTCAGCAGGGAACGTGACGTCGGCGTCGTCATCCCAAGGACGAGTCCGCGGTAGCGCAGCGAGCCGATCAGCGTGCCCTCCGCCGCCATGTAAGTGACGTTGAACGCATCCAGTGCTGACGTCAGCACGAACAGATTGCGTAGGAGGGTCCTCTGCTCCAGCTCGGTCAGCGCCGGGCGGAAGTAGCCGAGTTTCTCCATGGTGTCGGCGTTGTGGTGTCGGCGAAGTTCGTCCTCTGCGTGGTCCCATTGAGACTGGGTGTAGACGTGGACGTTGTGGAACAGGTTCTCCGCCTTGCTGAGCAGCTCCCTCTGGCGGAGGAGGCTGGCCACCTGCTGGCAGGACCCCGGTGTAGGGCTGGCGGTCCATGGGGTAGAAGAGATCCACCACGTGCCTCTCCAGGAGCCGGTAGCTCCCCACGGGGCGCCACTGGGAGGGCCACACCTGAAGCAGAGAGAGAGAGAGAGAGAGAGAGAGAGAGAGAGAGAGAGAGAGAGAGAGAGAGTAAATTATCATATGTGTGTGTGTGTGTGTGTGTGTGTGTGTGTGTGTGTGTGTTCGCGCGCGCGCATGCGTGCGTGTGTGTGCGTGCATGTTTGTGCGCGCGTGCATGTGTGTGTGCGCGCGTGCATGTATATGTGTAGTTTAGTTTTGTTTGTTTATTTGTTTGTTTAGAGAGGGAGAAAAGGAGAGAAAACATAGGGAGGCATTGAAAGACCAAAGTGTTGGAGGGAGGGGGGGAGGGGGCTGAGATGAGGTATTTCTCAGTTCAGATTATACTCTGTGTGTGTGTGTGTGTGTGTGTGTGTGTGTGTGTGTGTGTGTGTGTGTGTGTGTGTGTGTGTGTGTGAAAGAGAGACACAAACAGACAGGCAGGTAAAGACAGACAGACAGACAGACAATCAGAGAGAGAGAGGCATATAGACAGACAGGCAGAGACAGAGACGGAGACAGAGCGACAGAGAGAGATGAAGTGTAATGTTAAAAGAAACAAAATAACTGTGCGCTTTTTTTTTCTTTTTCTTTTTTTTTTTTAAATTATCACCAGCACAAAGACTCAAAGCAGAATGTTTTGGGTTTTTTTTTTCACGATCCATTATCTCATTAAGGTCATTAAACTTTTTATTTTTAATCAGCTGCAAAAAGGTATGAGAGAGAGAGAGAGAGAGAGAGAGAGAGAGAGAGAGAGAGAGAGAGAGAGAGAGAGAGAGAGACAGACAGACAGACAGACAGAGAGAGAGAGAGAGAGAGAGAGAGAGAGAGAGAGAGAGAGAGAGAGAGAGAGAGGAGAGGTGAATCTTCTGTTGGCAAAGTAAGGCTTGAAACTTAAGAACCAGACTCAACCTTTCTTCGAGTCAGCTCTTGTCGTCAGCTTAGTCAGCGTCTTACTGTTCACAGAAGTGTGAAAGAGCCAAAATTCGAGACTTCGTCGTGACAAAAAGACAGACAGGAAGAAAACTTACCGGGTACAGAATGGCATTGCGGAGGGGTTGATAGCGGCGATCGTCAAGACCACCACCAGCCCTACCCACACCATCATCGTGCGGTGACTGCGGCGTATCCACCATCGAGGGGCCATGCTGCGCTCTGCACTCTTTTGTTAAGTCCTGCTTGTCAGTCCTCTTCCTCCCTCTCCTTCTTTCTTCTTGATTACTGCACGACAGAAACGTGAAAACCTTCGACGAAATCGACCAGTATTTTGCATTGCTGATGACAAAAAAAAAATCGCGAAGAAGTACTCCATCAGTCTCAAAAACAATAGCAGATCATAATCTGTCTTTTCAAAGCACTTAGAACTTTTACTGAAAAATATTGCAATAAAACTACATATACTAAAAAAGAAAAATAAAACAGAACTTTTTAAATTTGCACTCCAGACAATTATTTTTTCACGCTTGTCTCTGCGGCAAACTGACAGACTTCTCCTTACTGACCGGATTGAGGATTTAGCATGGCCGGGAACGCGAAAGTAATAAATAAATAAAATAAAATAAAATAAAGTTCGTTCATTCGTTCGTTCTTGTCCTGTCTGAAGAACCCAAATCTAGACTGTCCTATTTTGAGAGAGAGAGAGAGAGAGAGAGAGAGAGAGAGAGAGAGAGAGAGAGAGATTGGATGATGATTTATTCATACATAAGTCCTTGTCCCAATTGAAGGGGTACACTTTCAGCTATTGAATATTGCAAACATTTTCTTAATACCTACACATACACAATCATATACGCACGCACACGTATGAGAGAGAGAAGGGGGAGAAAGGGAGGGAGCAAGGGAGGGAGTGAGACAGAGGGGTGGTGACAAAGGAAGAAGTAAAGGGGGAACAGACACACAGACCAGCAGATAGAAAGAGAGCCAGCATTACACGATAACAGGAAAAATGAAGCACAGCCTACATGTACCTTTTCAAGGCCAGACCTGTATTCAGCAGTCAGGTGACATTCACATCGACACAAGCAAACACTGGATTCACCAGAATGCCAAAAAAAAAAAACCCCCCTCAACAGATGTCAACACGGGATTCACCAGAATGCCAAAAAATCCTCGTCAACAGATGTCAACACTGGATTCACCAGAGTGCCAAAAAATATTGTCAACAGATGTCAACACTGGCTTCACCAAAGTGCCCAAAAATCCTCGTCAACAGACGCCAACACTGGATTCACCAGAATGCCAAAAATCCTCCTCAACAGACGTCAACACTGGATTCACCAGAATGCCAAAAAATCCTCGTCAACGGATGTCAACACTCGATTCACCAGAGTACAAAAAAAATTATTGTCAACAGATGTCAACACTGGATTCACCAAAATGCCACAAAATCCTCGTCAACAGATGTCAACACTGAATTCACCAGAATGCCAAAACTCCTCGTCAGCAGATGTCAACACTAGATTCACCAGAGAGTGCCAAAAATTCTCGTCAACAGATGTCAACACTGGATTCACTAAAGTGCCAAAAAAATCCTCGTCAACAGACGTCAACACTGAATTCACCAGAATGCCAAAAAAATCCTCGTCAACAGACGTCAACACTGGATTCACCAGAATGCCAAAAAAATCCTCGTCAACGGATGTCAACACTCGATTCACCCAGTGTAAAAAAAAAATATTGTCAACAGATGTCAACACTGGATTCACCAGAGTGCAAAAAAATCCTCGTCAAACAGATGTCAACTCTGGATTCACAAGAAAGCCCCACAAAAAATCCTTGTCAACAGAAGTCAACACTAGATTCATCAGAGTGCAAAAAAATCCTTTGAACAGATGTCAACGCTAAAATTCACCAGAGCGCAAAAAAGTCTTTGTCAACAGAAGTCAACACTGGATTCACCAGGGTGCAAAAAAAATCCTTTTGGATGTCCACAGACCAAACTGTAGCACTGTAAGGTTCTTGTCAACAGATATCAACACTGACATCACCACAAATCTCTGAGATAATTGTGAACGGGCATCAGCACTGAATTCACCACAGTGCCATCCGACCACTGGCGACAGATGTCCACACTTGATTCACCACAGAGCTGTGGGATTCTGTTCAATACACCTCAATACTGAACTCGCCGCCGAGCCATCAGATTCTTGCCAACGTATGAGGTCACTAAATTCACGCACAATGCTATCCGATACCGTCAACAAATGTCCACATTGAAAAAATTCACCAGTGTTCTTTGACACCCCTGTCGGCAGACGTGGACACTAAATTCACCGCAATTCTATGAGATCCTTGTCTTCATTGAATTCGCCTCGGTTCGACGATACCCTCGTCAACACAAGTCAACACCGACTTCACCAAACTGTCATGAGATCCTCGCCGGTAGAAAACAGACACTGAAACCAGCAAAGCGATGTGAGATCCTCGACCGACACCCAAACATCAACGCTACAATGCAACAGTGATAAAGAATCGTTACTGAACGACCAGTCAACGCTCAGCAAAGCGCAGCACAGACAGGGGTCGCGATAGAACGCCAGGCGAACACACTGACTTCAGCCCAGTCCTATGGGAGCCCTACCAACGTTGAATTTTTTTTATATCTCCTCGTCATGCCCTGTTGCTCCTGAGGACGCCTTTGTATCATGACAATGGACAACCAGTAACTTCCCTTTCATATCTCGGCTGCCAAACATTACCAGACTTGGCTGCCACTTGGGCGAAGTCGGCTTTGGTTTTCTGGGTCTCCGCTCTGCAGTGTGCAGTTACACTGGTAGGTTATGTAGTCTGTCGTCTCCGCTCAGCCATGACGGTGTGCGGTAGCAGGCTCCGTGTGTGTTAAACCACCAGTCTATAAAAAATCGTTGCTATGCTGGGTAACATTCCCTTCCCCTACCTCCCTATCCATCCCCACCCCCTCCCCCACCTACCAGTGCCTCTCCGTCGTCATCAGTCCGACTTAAAAGTCGCTGCTTCAGGTGGCCGCCGGATCAATAGCATCAGAGTTCTCTGATGATGAATTAGCAAAAAAAAAAAAAAAAAAAAAAAAAAAAGCACCGACAAAAGGCGTGATCCCCTAACTAAATCTACTACCCCGGGAGATTTTGTTTGTCTCCACTTTCAGATGACCTTTGTGCGACGTACCTTTATCCGTGTCGCGGTATTTGACTGACGGGCGAACGTTTCCGCCGCAATTTGAATTTTCGCATAAAGCACGACGGGGTTCGGTGGGAGAAGGGGGAGGATGGAATTAGGGGAAAGGTTCTGTCTCTGTCTCTGTCCCCCCCCACCTCTCTCTCTCTCTCTCTCTCTCTCTCTCTCTCTCTCTCTCTCTCTCTCTCTCTCTCTCTCTCTTCTCGCTTTTTCTCCTCCTCTCCCTCCACTTTTTCTTCAAAACCTACTTTCTTTTCTTTCTTCTTTTTTTCAAATGAGAAATATGGAATTTCTTCTTGCTTGTGTGATTGCTGAATTCTCTCTTTTTTTCTCTCTCCAAAATTCTTATTGCTTATGTATGTTCTATGTTCATGTAAATGTTTGAAATGAAATAAAAAAAAAAAAAGAAGAATTAGGGGAAAGGGAAAGGGGGGGGGGGGGGGGCTGGAGGGGAGGTGGAACTCTTAACGACTCACAACGACTGGGTTGTGCCTTGGGTGTGCCGTCAATGACAAGAAAGGGCGTGGGGCAGAATGGAAACTCATTTCTAACGACTCGCTTTTACGTGGAGAGGAAGCGGACCAAGAAGCCATCTCCGATCAATGTTCTGTCCATGTTTTGGGGTCATCCTAAATGAAGGGTCAGAAAGACCATCAGGCGACGGCTGTTTGAAAGAATTACTTTCATAGTAACACATACGCGCATATGCACGCGCGCGCGCGCGCGCGCGCGCACACACACACACACACACACACACACACACACACACACACACACACAGAATTGTAGATCCTCCTGCATTCCTGGCTAGGAGAAAGGTGTCTGATGAAGACCATCTTGAGCGCTGAATGAAGTAAAGGGAAAAGTCAGCATTCCAATGAACTTGCAGATCAAAGATCACTTCTCTAGGAGGCGGAAACATGGCAGAGGGCTCCTGTGGAGGCCAGCAAAAAGAAACACAAATGCCGTGCTTTAACAAACAAGCAACATCAAAGTTTGAAACACTGGACGCCGCTCTACAAGCCAGACAACGCTGGACGGTGCGAGACAAGAAGAGAAATGATGGTAAACCTGGACCCTAGTACATCCCAGACAGAACATGGAGCAAACATAAAAAAATTCGTCCTGATATCAGTTTATCAACCCCAGTGCCAGACATTGCGTTTTGAGAGGATAGGGGGAATAAGGGAAAGAATTTGTCGAAGTTGCGGTTGCAGTTACGCTGCGAGGTGGTATAGCAGCGAACACCAAGGGAGAGGTGGCAGCTGTCCTTTGAGGGACGCTGATGTGAGAGGTCAATGTCAAGTGGCGCAGCGAAACGTTCAGCCGAATGGACGGCAGGTCTAGCCTGTGTCGCCGGAGAACGACTCCTGGAGATGTGCGGTGATCGGCGATGGAGCGCTGTCTGACTACGATTACCGTGGCCTGGGATACCATGTTTTTGGATCGGCATGGGGCATCCCTCTTGGAGTTGGGCTGAAAAACTGCTCTCTCGGCAATAGTCTGCGTGGACCATAGAAGGGACTCGTGCAGCGCTCCGACGACTTTCGTCCTGTTCCCTCTTTGAGGCGGCCTCACGCGGCACAGGACCATCGCCACCCGAGCATGAAGAAGGCCGCCTGGTGGCCCTGAAGACAGACCTTTCGAGGGGGAAAGAGGCAAAGTGCACCGACGCCCATCGTCGGTTGACCAACACGGAATGTGAACTAAAGTTCACAAGGAACCAGAGCTGAAAGAGTAACAGACGATGCCCCCCCCCCCCCCCCCCCCCCCCCCCCCACGCACACACACACACAGAACTCACCTACCATTGCCAGCGACAGCTGCCACAAAGTATAGAGACTTCCTTTTGCGAGTGAACCCAATCCTAAAGGGCTTCCGGCCAATAGGAAGCAAATCTCAACCATCACGGCATCATGGAAAGAATTATCGATAGATTCTCCAGTTCATTGTTCCTCCGAAACGAAGGTCAGCGATCTAGCGAGAGACAACTGTTCCGCTCTGTTTGGAGATCATCAGATCTTCATATCCACTTAAGGAAAAAAAAAACTTCCAAAGTGAAATACATCCTTTAATCCGTGAAGCAGGAAATGGAAAATATCAGGTAGAAAAACAGATGATGGAAAAAGTACGAAAAGTATATAAAAACAACGGAAAATGAATATGTATTGGAATAATGATAACAATAATGATGATGATTATAATAACAATGGTGACGATGATGATGGTGATGAGAATCATAATAACAATGATTATGATGATTATGATGGTGATGATAATGATGATGATTATCATCATCATCGTCATCGTCATCGTCAATTACATAGAATCTATTCCTTAACAGAAGGCTGTGAACACTTGACAAAACGTATCTATCTCTACACGTGTATGCATGTATACAAATCGTAACACAGTCACACTGCATTGACTTTTATCATAATCGTCCCCACCCCCCCCCGCCCCTAAACACCAGCCACTGCAACCATTACCACCTCGCCCTTCAACGCACCCCACCGAAAGCAGTCATCTTTCCATCCAACAATCAGATTCGCACGCTCTCACGCACGTACGCGCACACGTAGGTCCAAACGCGCGCGCAGACATACGCACGCACGCACTCTCTCTCCCTCCCTCCCTCCCTCCCTCTCTGTCTCGCACACACACACACACACACACACACACACACACGCACACACACACACACACGCACACACCTCATTAGAAATGCAGGTCATGACCTCTAGAGTGAACAGATGCGTTACTTAAAAGCTTCAAAGGCTCCGGTTACCGCATACGATTTAAACAAGGTGGAGGAAGAAGGAAAAGAAAGCCTACCGTTCCTAGAGAAGTTTGTTGTTCACAGGATCCCTTAAAATGAAAATAAATACAGGAACGAATGAATTTATTAATTAAAAAAAAAAAACAATAAAAATAATAGAAAGTATTTTGGTCGAAGGATTTATCCCGGGTACAAATTTCTGGTCATGGCGTGTCACTGTAATCACTAAAACGGCGTGTGTGGGGGGGGGGGGGCGAGAAGTGTGGGAAGGAGGGGTAGGAAGGCCTGCGGGTTGGATCAATGGCAATAGCGAGTCAGGTGTGTAAGGAGAGGAGGGGGGAGGATCGGAGGAATTGCGGACCTGTGGATGAGTGGTGGGGGGGCTGTTGAATAATAATAGATTTCGTAGTCCTCGAAACAGCATTGATCCTATCGTCCTCACAAGTCGCAGCAGGCTGAATGGCCGCCATAACTGTCGCAGCCCCTGTCGTCAGCTCAATGCTTCATCACTCCCGGACCCCTCAACAATCACCGCAAAAATCATTACCATCATTACCCCCCACTCACCTACCATAGGATCCACCTCTCCCCCACCTTTCCCACCATTCCTCCCTCCCCTTCTACGCATCATATGTGGCTGCACACCAAAAATTAATGCGCCAAGGCCTTGCTTAAGGAGTCGAGTATTTATAGACTGACGCAGTCAGATTGTTTGAGAATTTGTTATTGTGTCTGAAAGTTGATTCTCCTCATTTTTCCTTTCCTATGGCCATCAAGGTACAAGGCAGGTGGTTCAAAGCAGACAGATTAAGATTGAAGGAATGGGACTGTTTGGGCGCTTCAAGCTGGCGCAAAGATAGCGTCACGGGTGAGCGCAAAGGCCTGAAATGCGACGTCAACTAAGAGGAAAGTCACCTTTTTGAAGACTGTTCGTAATTTCATCGGTGACAATCCCCCCCCCCCCCCCCCCCCCCCCCCCCCCCCCCCCCCCCCCCCCCCCCCCCCCCCCCCCAAAAAAAGGGAAATAATTGCTGGGAAATTGTTCCTTGTATCAATTATCAGTTTAACATTAAATGCTGGCTCAACTTTATGGTAGGTCCTAAAACGCTTTTATGAGTCATACGGTGTTTTAGTACAAGATCCTAATTGCGGCGTGTGACCTGTCAGGGTGCCAGGCTCGTACTGCTGTCTGCCTTATGACCATGCCGTTAAGTGAACACAGCTGTACTCCTCGATCATCTCTGTGGAGGTTGATGTTTGGGCCCATGCCTGCCTCCTTCTTTCTTTCATTCTTTCTTTCTTTCTTTGTGAGCAAGATTACGCAAAAGACTTTTTCCCCCGGCTGCCCCATCTTCTCTGCCACCTCAGTGGCACTGTACCAGGGCGTTCATTGCGACCCCTCGTCCACAGCCACTGCCCCACCGCGACATCCCCGGCGCCGGCGATCCACAAAGATCAGTCAATGTCCAGCCGTCATATGGCGCTCCACCGGAGGAGACACCGCACTGCTGCCGAATCATACTGGTGGTGTTCAGTGGTGTCTGTTTTGACCCAACCTACGCAGGACACGACCTACTAAGTCTCCTATTGAGGATAATAACTGGCGGAGCCAGCGTGAATCAGCTGTCCTTCCGGAGAGTACCACCAAGCCAGT
This sequence comes from Conus betulinus, assembly GCA_016801955.1. Taxonomy (NCBI): domain Eukaryota; kingdom Metazoa; phylum Mollusca; class Gastropoda; order Neogastropoda; family Conidae; genus Conus; species Conus betulinus. The sequence continues at coordinate 265,726 of JADBJO010001366.1, read as the reverse complement.
CTAACGACAGTCCCTATGAATTTGCCAATACCGGTGACCCAGACAGAATCAAACCAAAGCCAAGAAAAATACGCCTGGACTGGCAAGATTGCGAAAAAAAAAAAAATTTTTTTTTTTGTCTCCAAAATTCGGTGGAAAGACTGTCCTTATGAATTTTGCCGATACCGATGACCCCGACAGAATCAAACCAAAGCCAAGAAAAAATTTTTCGTTTTGACAAAATTCGGTGGGAAGACGGAACGTGGCCCCAGGACAAACCTGCTGAAGGCTGGGGCGGATCTGGCTCGGGCGGCATCGCCCGCATGTCTTCAGTGAGTAGGAAGAAACTCTAGGGACAGTTTGACAGCAGGTCTTCCGAGAAAAAACTCCTCCCCTCCTAGATAACCAATGTAATAATACGATTAAGTTGCTCATTTCAAAACGTATTCTTGTTTGCTGTCATGTATATTTGTACCTATATAACCCCGAAAAATTCATTCTATCCATTTTGTTGGTATTTGGCATCACTACCTATATTGAAATGGTGGAATTTCTCCCCTCCTAGATCCCTCCTAGATAAATGTAATAATACGATTAAGTTGCTCATTTCAAAACGTATTCTTGGTTTGCCGAAGGATGTCATGTATATTTGTACCTATATAACCCCGGAAAATTCACCATTCTATCCATTTTGTTGGTATAGATAATGGCATCACTATGTTTGAAAACACTATTGCTATTGAAATGGTGGAATTTCCTTATGTTTTTTTTTTCTGTTACTCAATGGGGACTTAAATGGTAGAACAACAATTTTGGGTCCAGAACTGTCTGGTGAAGGGTATGTTTGTTGTTCTCATGTCAAAAGCTCTTCATGTTATTGTAACAGGTGCTCAGAAGACAGTGTACTCAATAAATATGGAAAAATTTCTTTTGATTTGTTTACAACGTTTGAATTATGTATTATGAATGGTGAGTGTAATGGCGACCGCGAAGGTTATTTCCCATACTGATACAGGGAGTAGTGTCAATGATTATTTTTTTTATTGTATATATTTACGTAGAATCATCGACGCATTTTGTATGTAACCGACCACACTGAGTTTGACCATCTTCCTTTGGAACTGCACCTTGGCACTTCACAAACTGTCGGTCCAGCTGTGAATAAGTACAAGGAGGCTCAGTATATTGAGAAATTCAAATGGACCGATATAAATGCACACATCTTCCGTAGTCTGATGAACCACGATGACACTCTGCAAGTACTGAAAACAGCTGTAAGTTTCATAGAAGAAGATATTGATGTAGCTTATGTTTGTTTAATGACTGCATCGTAAAGAAAGCTGAATGTATGAAAAAGAAAATAAGAACAAACCCAGGTGAAAGGAATGGCTCATAGCAATCAGAAGTAATGAGTGATCTCCGGAGTACACGAAACGTACGACAAAAACCTCTAGGCAGACTTGATTCGGAAGGCAAACTTCCATCATTTTAGTGGTTCAGTGTGGTTGGAAGTGCCCAATAGCTCCGGGTTACAACGCTTCGCTTGTTGAATCTGTAAGCGCGGACCGAACATTTGAAAGTTTGATCTCTAAGCTGACTAAACTGTAGTGCCATTTCTTTAGTTATACTTTACAAAAGATCTTTTCACTGGGTTTGTGACAATCATCTAAAACGTATTTGTTAACAAAAAGTATAAAATAATACTAAAATAAGATAATGATATGAATGGTGTGGGATTTTTTTTTTTTCATTAAAATAAACTGTCTGTAAAGCAATAGTACCAAAATTAAAAGAAAAAAATTCACATCTTGTTCTTACCTTCCATGAATTATTTCCCTTACCCATGCTGGAAGCCGTCAAAACATTTCTGAATGTTAAAGAATATCGAGTCGGGGAAATGGACGTCACATTTGAAAGTGTAAAAAAATATTTATGTTGTGCGTTTCAGTTTGTTTCATGTGAGGGATAAATCTGCCCCTTTTAGACTGAAAAAGAAAAATCTTCGGCGTTCGCTTTGTGTGCCTTATCTACCTTGCTCCTGATTCTTCTTTCTTTTAGTGTCCAGTCATCATATTGATTTATTCTGACACCTTTGTGTGTATGACCATTTTTAATCCCGCCCTTAACGCAGCCATACTCCAGCTTCGATTGCATGTGTGTAAAGTAACTATCGTTCGCATTATTTAATAGAAAGGCTTCTTATCTACGATCTATATATTATTGAAAAAACAAGCCAGGCAAAGTAGTAGCAAGGCCTTTTCAGTTAGCGGAACTTCTATGAATGGGCGCACAGCATTTCCTTTTACTTCCTGAGCAACTGGTTATTGTGGTTGTGTGTTTGTGCTTTATCTACACCCCATACACCTTTCTACTTTCTCACAGCTATGCGAGTTGATCACTCTCCCACTCACACACACATCTGAAATGTAAATTAATGTTTATCAAGTGAAACAGCATTGCAACACACTTCCACAAATTCATCTGATGCAAGTCTCATTTGCTTCCCCCATAGGAAGAACTTCTCAACCATAAAGCCTGCGCAACACCTTCTGAATTTCACCATTATCTATGGTTTACGGGTTTTCCACCTACAAAATTACTCCAGGCAAGATCACTGGCTTTCTTCCTACGCATCACACAAACACGTTCGCTCTCCTCTTCATATAGGTTCACAGTCACCACTTCAAGCGACGGGACTAAAAGCTCCACTGGCTTCTTAGCGTTGATCAATCTAACAATGTTGCATTGATTCATATTTAACGTTAACAAACCCACCTGCGGTACTACAGGAGCCTTGGATAATATCGGGGGTGAGGGTGGGGGTGGGGGGTAAGTGGGTGTAGGAGATTTATATTGAATCAGGTCTGTACCGTCAAAATAACGGCATATTTAGGTAGGTGACGATACTGGCGACAGTGTGATTTGAACTCAAAACATGTGACTACGAACTCGGCGTCGTAGGTTTAACCCACTGAGCCAGCCACAGTACCCATCGACCGCGGACAGCACCAATTTTTTTTTCTGTTATCTTTCTTGAATAAGACTCTTTAAACTGGGTTTCCTGCATTAAAATAAAATGTAAAATGTGCATTTTTCCCACCCTGCCCTTCCCCACCCCTCTATGTCAATTTAAATGCAAAATTTATCGTAGAAAAAAAAATGATTTATTGTAAACGTAAGTTTCGATAACGATGGGGCCAAAACTATCTCTTTAAAATAAGAAATTAAACGCTTTTGTCGTCATGCGCAACAACGTTTTGTTTAACTCAAATCATTTCCCCTTGTCTGTGTTGCAGGCGTCATTTTCACACAGTATACCATGCGTTTATACCCTTTTCTTGGACTACGGAGAAAGTGTCGATCTTGGACATCCGCGGCGCAACACACTTCTGCAAATTATTCTGAAGCGAGACACCAGTTGTTCCTGACAGCCGTCGCAAAACTGCACCTATGTACGAAGTGCTTGAAGTGGTTCGTCCACAACTTGGCCCACAGCAGACAAGTGCGCTCATTCCGCTTCGCTCGGTACGCAAGCAGAACTTCCATCTCCATGGCCCCAACACACGACCTAAATATCTCCGGTTTACCGGCACAATGTAGATTTGTATCGGTCACAAAACCCCCGGACCGTGAATATGTATACGAACGAGGCACACGAGAGCGTGTGATTACCTTTTTTTTCTGCTGTACTTCGACAAGCACGTCCAGTTACTCAACCTCCTATGCTAATCAGCAGCACGGGTTGTATTTGACAGTTGATTGTTTTGTTGGTTATATACGGGAAGGACAAAAAAGCGAAGGAAAAAAATTACAGGTTTTTGAAAATAAAAAAGACAATAAAGTCTATCTATGCTGGTAATCTCACGTTTGTCTAGACACTGAAGCGCTCTCCGTTTCAAACGTTACGCTCATTCTTTCGTGACTTACAACTCGGCAATGAAATCTCATCTGTTCAAAGGACACCTGCGGATTACCACCATAAGAAAATGCTTAATTGCTGCGTGTCATCTGCGATTGTACGAATGAGCTGCACACCTGTGACCTGTGTGCTTGTGAGTGTGAGTGTGTGTGTGTGTGTGTGTGTGTGTGTGCGCGCGCACGCATGCGTGCGTCCGTGCATACGTGTGTGTGAGTGCGCGCGTGTGTGCGTCCGTGCAAGCGTGCGAGCGTGTGTGTGTGCATGTGTGTGTGTGTGTGTGTGTGTGTGTGTGTGTGTGCGCGCGCGCGTGAGTTAGCGCGCGCGCACGCGCCATTGCGGGCCTGCATATGCGTGTTTCTGTCAGTGTGTGTGTATGTGTGTGTGTGTGTGTGTGTGCTCGTGTGAATATATGCGTGCATGGATGCGTATGTGAGCACACACCTGCGTGTCAGTTTGCGTGTGTTTCTGTGTATGTGCGTTCGTGTGTTCGTGCGCGGGCGTGTGTGTACATAGTGTTCTATGCTAACCCATAAATTGGATTTATTTGCTGCGGAATCTATTTCTTGTAAATCCAGTACTGTATGTGTGTGTGTATGTGTGCGTGCATGCGTGCTGCGTTCGTGCATGCGCGCGCGCGCGCGCGCACGTGTGTGTGTGTGTGTGTGTGTGTGTGTGTGTGTGTGTGTGTGTGTGTGTGTGTGTGTGTGTGTGTACTGTTTCAGCAAGATCTTTGCACTTTTTGTTCATTGTCGGAAACATTTGATGATATGCTACACCTTCTGAACAGTTAATTTACACAAACCGAAAATCAATATCACACAAGCAGGTATCCGAAAATTGACATTGTTGAAAATGTCGAGAGAAAGGTTTTTTGGACGTTTCTCCCGACATTTTAACAGTTTTTCAATTTAGGATATCTGGCTTGTGTGATACTGATTTTCGGTTTGTAAATTAACTATTCAGAAGGTGTAGTATATCATTATTGCGGTCCTGCATATGTGTGTTTCTGTCAGTGTGTGTGTGTGTGTGTGTGTGTGTGTGTGTGTGTGTGTGTGTGTGTGTGTGTGTGTGTGTGTGTTCGTGTGAATATATGCGTGCATGGATGCGTATGTGAGTGCACACCTGCGTGTAAGTTTGCGTGTGTTTCATCCAGTGTGTGTGTGTGTGTGTGTGCGTGTGTGTGTGTGTGTGTGCGCGCGCGTGCGCGCGTGCGTGCGTGCGTGCGTGCATGTGTGTGTGTGTGTGTGTGTGTGTGTGTGTGTGTGTGTGTGTGTGTGTGTGTGTCTGTGTCTGTGTCTGTCTGTGTCTGTGTACTGTTTCAGCAAGATTTTTGCACTTTTTGTTCATTGTCGGAAACATTTTGATGATATGCTACACCTTCTGAACAGTTAATTTACAAACCGAAAATCAATATCACACAAGCCAGATATCCTAAAATTGAAACTGTTAAAATGAAGGGAGAAACATCCAAAAAGAAGTAGTGGAAAATTTTAACGTAAAAGAAGAGTTTTAGTGTCACATTGGCATATACAAACTGTAAGTGTAGGCAAGTTTTACGTGCTTTATTTTGTTCTTTAAAGTCCTTTTGAAAACAGAATGAACTCAGTGTGTGTGTGTGTGTGTGTGTGTGTGTGTGTGTGTGTGTGTGTGTGTGTGTGTGTGTGTGTGTGTGTGTGTGTGTGCGTGCGTGCGCGCGCGCTTTAAGAGAGGGAGGGAGAGACAGAGACAGAGAGATAGACAGACAGACAAACAAACAGGCAGACAGGCAGACAGAGACAGACAGAGACAGAGACAGAAAGACAGAGTAACATGCTAAGCTTTTTTTGTAAGACACAAAGTAGCTTACATTGTAAAGCTTGGGCGCTTTTGAAGAATCATCATCAACATCATCATCGTCATCATCATCATCGTCGTCGTTGTCGTCGTCGTCGCGCCGTCATCACAATCAACATCAACATCTTATCATCATCATCATCATCATCATCATCATCATCATCATCATCACCATCACCATCATCATCATCATTGTCGTCGTCGTCGTCGTCGTCGTCGTCGTCATCATTATCATCGTTTTCATCATCATCATCATCATTGTTATTTTTATTATTACTATTGTTTTTATTTTTATTATTATTTTCAACATCATCATCATCATCATCATCATCATCATTATTATTATTATTATCATTATTATTATTGTTGTTGTTGTTGTTGTTATCATCATTATATTATCATCATCATCATCATCATCATTATTATCATCATTATCAACATCTTATTTTCGTGAAGTAGTGAAGTTGTTATTTTGTTACTGTTATATTTGTTTTTTATTGTCATCAATCTGTTCAGTCTGTTACACGTTTTATTCATGTGTAGGTAGGCTAAACAATAGAAAAGTCGTTTATAGATAGAAAGATAAATAGATAGACAGATTAAAGATAATTACTTGATTATAGATATGTGCATTCTTCAAAAATGTCATCTTCAGCATTTTTCAGAGAATGGAATCCATCCGTATGAGCAACAAGGATAAAAGTATGCAACAATTCACCACGTATATCATGATTTTCTCTCTCTCTCTCTCTCTCTCTCTCTCTCTCTCTCTCTCTCTCTCTGAGACTTATTCCCTTATCTTTGTATTTACACGAGCTAAGCTCTGAATTTGACCAACGGAACAATGCCTCAATACACGGGTTTTCAAAACGAGGCCGAAGAGGGAAGCGACGAGATCGAGTCATGTACCATAATGTTATCCCAACATGGGGAGCACCTAGCTGTGTCTTCCGAGTCTTCCGAGTTCTAAGATAGGTTGATTGGAATCGGTTGCCCTGTGATTTGTATAGTGGTTTGGATTTGCTGAGCTGAATTGCATTCCACTCCAACTTGTTTCAACAATCGTTAAATTTCTTTTGTCGCACTTTTTCGTACCATTTATTTTTGTTCGGAAGGAATATGTTAAACGGTGCATTCAAAGAGCTGGAATAAAATCACAGCTGAAGCGAAGCTTAGAGGGACTTACCAGTTCCCGTCATAGACTGAAGGGAATAGACTGACGGGGCTCTGCACGAGTCAAGCGAACCTTACCGAAAGCGGAGCTCACAGCTCGTGACTGAACAAAGGGAGAGAAGTTGACGGGTAAGTTGTGTCTCCAGCTTTCCCGGTTTGTCTCCGCCCTATCCCTGAAGTTGAAAAGAGTTACCCTACTTGTTTATTGTTTCCGCCTATTCCTGTTCACTGTGGGCTTGGAGGCAGCCATGTGAAATTGATTTTAACCCCCCTCCACCACCACCACCATGCCACCCTAACACCCACCACCACCACCACCACCCCCCCCGCCTCCTCTGGAAACATCGGTGTTCTCAGTCAGAATAAAAGATATATATATATATATACATGATCCTTGGAGAACCAAGGAATCAAAAGTACATTATCATGGGAGAACCAAGGAATCAATATACATTATCTTAGGAGAACTAAGGAAACAATATACATTTTCCTGGAAGAACTAAGGAAACAATACGTATTATCCTAGGAGAACTAAGGATCAAAATACATTATCCTAGGAGAACTAGTGTTGCGTAAAAGGTTTCTGTAGCTTTTTTTTGTGTGTGGTGGTGGTGGTGGGTGGTGGTGGTGGTGTGGTGGTGGTGTGTGTGTGTGTGTGTGTGTGTGTGTGTGTGTGTGTGTGTGTGTGTGTGTGTTTAATGAGCTTGAGGATTTGGGAGAACTAATGTTCCATGGATGTTTTCCGTAGTTCTTGTTCTTCTTCGTCTTCATCGTCATCTTCTTCTTCTTCTTCTTCTTCTGCTTCTTCTTCTTCTTCTTTTAATCATTTTCAACATCAACGAACGTTCAAGTCGGAGGCCGATGTGGAGTGTGAAAGTACCGCGCATGTCTTAGTGCAGCAAGAGGATGTTTGGTAGTGTGTGTGTGTGTGTGTGTGTGTGTGTGTGTGTGTGTGTGTGTGTGTGTGTGTGTGTGTGTGTGTGTGTTTACTCAAAGGGGTGGGGTGGGGTGGGGCAGCATGTATTTGTGTTTACTTCGTTTCTGATCTGTGGCCACAGGTTTAGGTGATGTCACCGCTCTTGCAACGGAAAGAAAACGAATTTGCCTTGAATTTGGTCGTCTATCTGAATGTTGCCATGGGAATGTTGATTATCTTTTTTGTGTGTGTACCAGATGCACTGTCCTCATCTGTCCCTCTCCGGCGGTCGATCCACTTGTGTGGACATGCATCCACTGATCTTCAGACAACTTGGATTGAATATAGTCCATAGTTAGTGATGTACTCTCACAAACAAGCACTGTTTCTGTCTGTCCGATGCCTG
>JADBJO010001366.1:242500-247500 GCA_016801955.1 Conus betulinus | reverse complement strand
CTTGTAAGAACGCTGATTCTCATAAGCCCCATCACGCGCGCGCGCGCGCGCGCACACACACACACACACACACACACACACACACACACACACGCACACACACACACACACACACACACACACACACACACGCACGCACGCACGCACACACACACACACACACACGCACGCACGCACACGCACACACATACACACGCACTTTTTTCTCTTTTGTACGCACATGCCATTGCGTAGGCTTTTCATTCAGGTCGTGTACAAAAATGTGACGTCATTTACATTTTAAGTGTATGAATTATAACTTGGCCGAAATTTTGTCCACTGTATAGCCAACATGTGGGTGAAATCAACGCGTGAAATGATTATCATGAGAAATCGCAGCCTAGATGACAAGACTTCTTGATCATCCCTCATATCTGAGTAGTAGTAGTAGTAGTAGTAGTAGTAGTAGTAGTAGTAGTAGAAGAAGTAGTAGTAGTAATTGTAATAGTAGTAGCAGCAGCAGCAATAGCAGCAGCAGTAGTAGTAGTTGCAGAAGCAGTAGTAGTAGTAGTAGTAGTAGCAGTATTTGTAGTAGTAGTAGTAGCAGCTGCAGCAGTAGTAGTAGTAGTAGTAGCACAGTTTTAGTAGTAGCAGCAATAGAGTAGTAGTGGCAGTAGCAGAAGCGGCAGCAGCAGCAGCAGCAGCAGTAGTAGTAGCAGCAGCAGTATTTGTAGTAGTAGTAGAAGTAGTTGTGTTTTCATCAGCTCCACACCATCATCATCAACATTATTGTCATTATCATCGTCGTCATCACGTTATAAATCATCTGTCCTCAGTCTCGGCTCTGGGACCCTTAATTCAAGGGCAGTGGCCTTTTCGGCACAACCCAAGTCCCGGACACTGTACGAGAACGGGACCTTGACCTTTGAGAATGTGACCTTGAACCTGGGACAGGCCTACGACAGTGACACGGGCTGTTTCGTGGCTCCGGTCAACGGGTCTTACGTCATCATGGCCGCGCTGTCCTTTGACCACGCTAAGACCATTGTGGAGCTCCAGGTGTGTGTGTGTGTGTGTGTGTGTGTGTGTGTGTGTGTGTGCGCGCGCGCACGCGCGCACGAAACAAAGATTAAAAAATCATCCATCATAACGACTATTCTAAACACTGGCATTTACTCAAAAAATTACGAGGATAAGGACCCCACCACCAGCCATCGATGACGACACCGTTGACATAATACGCTAAGTTTTTTTTTTTCTTTACATTCCTGGCATTTTCACTTTACTATAACTCCGTTTCTAACGTGTAGTCTTTTATTTTATTCCTAGCATTTTCACCTTACTATAACTCCGTTTCTAACGTTCTAGTCATTTTTTTTTTTAATTCTAATTCCTGACATTTTCACTTTGCTATACCTTCGTCTCTAACGGGCTAGTGTGCTAGTCTTTTTTTTTTTTCTTTCTTTTTCATTCCTGCCATATTCCTTTACTATAACCGCGTTTCTTACGTCCTAGCCTTTTGTTTTCCTAATTCCTGGCATTTTCACTTTACTATAACTCCGTGTCTAACGTGCTGATCTTTTTGTTTTTAATTTCTGGCTTTTTCACTTTCTTATATCCCCGTTTCTAACGTGCTAGTTGTTTTTAGTTTTATCATTCCTAGCATTTTCAGTTTACTATAACTCGGTTGGTGACATGTTAGTCTTTTTTTTTATTCCAGGCATTTTCACTTTACTACAAGTCTATTTCTAAGGTGTTAGCGCTAGCGCTGGTCTTTCTTTTTTTTTTTTTTTTTTTTAAATTTCTGGCATTTTCACCTTATTGTATAACTCCCGTTTCTAACGTGCTCATCTTCTTCTTTTTTTTTCCTAATTCCTGGCATTTGCCCTTCACTATGAACTCCGTTTCTACCGTGCTAGTGATAGTTTTTTTTTTTTTTTTTTTTTTTTTCATTCCTGGCATATTCACTTTACGTTTTGAGCGTGCTGGCAGCCCTACGGCGGCCTCCGTAGTCGACTGGGCTTTCAGTCTTATGATCTGATTGAACACCAACGACACTAACAGCAAGAGGCGACAGTTCCCATGACCCAAACACTCTGTGTTCCTCCTCCAGATGAACGGGGTGAGGAAGGCTCAGCTGGCCGCACGCGGGAACGACCAGACCTCCGTGTCGTGGTCGCTGGTCTGGATCTGGAACTGGGGGACACACGTGTGCCTGGAGGGGGTCTTCTCCAGCCAGAACTCCACCACCCATCTTTGCTGACAGGGACTCCGTCTTCTCTGGATTTCTCCTCCAGGAGTTCTGACTGACCAGCTGTGGGCTTCGAGGGGAACGCGGGGGGGGGGGGGGGGGGTCGTTTCCTGAAGAAACGGAGTTATGGGGGGCTCTGGACGCTCGTCCATCTTCAAGCGCGTTTTTTTTTTTTTGTTTTGTTTTTTTTTTTTTTTTTTATCTCCTCCGTGTGAATTCCTCTCCGCCCAAAGGCGAAGAAAGTTGGCATTCGGTAGGATAACGTCTTCTGTGTTGTACGAACGCCAGGTACACACAGGCCGGGCATGTTTCAACTAATTCCGTCTTAAACACTTTGAACGGAAGCTCTCTTTTGGAAAGGAAGTTCTGTGGGCGTGAGGGGGTTGAGGGGAAGGGAGGGGGGACGAGTAAGTGGCCTCTGAACCCCAGATTGCCCCAGGTTGACAGTTACTTTCTTCAGTTCCATGCAATGACACCTTCATTGTTCCACGTCAAAATCGGTTTGTACATTCACAGGCTCGCTATAAACACCAAGGTTCCACGCAAAGCCCCCCCCCCCCCCCCCCCCCCCCCCCCCCCACCCACCCGCCCACACCGACACCACACGCACGCACACACACAGACACACTCGCGCGCGCACACACACACAGACACACTCGCGCGTGCGCACACACACACACACACACACATACATACACACACACACACACACACACACACACTTGCGCGTGCACACACACACACACACGCACGCACGCACGCACGCACGCACGCGCACGCACGCACGCACACACACACACACACACACACACACACACACACACACACACACACACAGAGAGTAGAACGAGGGTAAAAAAAAGCATATAAGCACGATAGCAAAGTGTCTGTAATTGTTGCTTCATACACTTCAGTAGGCATAAGCACCAAACAACAGAAGCACGAGTTACACTCATCATCAATCGCTGCCGGGTAAAAACATTTTTTTTTTTTCAATTAAAGCATCTTGCATGTATACAATATACACATGGATGGACATCTCACGTCCAAAGAATTAATCTCAAAGCGTCATTGTACACAAAAGCCTTAAAATGGCATCAGTCAAACCCCCACAGACTTACACCCATTCAAGCCAGCACACACATATGTCCTCCAGCACCCCCCACTCCCATCCCATCCCCCCTTCTCTTACCCTCCGCCTGTACACACACACACACCTGCGCTCACACACACACACGCACGCACGCACACGCACGCACGCGCGCGCGCACACACACACACACACACACACACACACACACACACAGAGCCATATACACCCACATGCATCCACACACTTCCACATAATGAATCGGTGAGAGGATTGCCCGTGTGTCTGAATGCACAACGGCTGTGGGAATGAAGAAATGTATGTATTAAAGTGTTCTTTCATCCCTTCTGTCTTAAATCCCGTCGTACAATGAGTGTACACCGCTTCTGATTCGTTTATAGACAGTTATAATTATGGGCTAATCTATTCTTAGCATGCCTTTTCTACAGGAAAACAAACTACAACAAAATGAAAAACATTAAAACAAACAAACAAAAAAAGCAATAGCCCTCCAAAGGGAAGAAAACAGTACACAAAATCACAGTTCCATTCTTCATATTTCAAATTTTCAGCCACGTGGCCTTTTTCAAGGGAACGAGGAAAAAAACAAAAACAGTACAACTACGTAATGTCTATCTTTGACAACTGGACAAATCAAAGAACTGACGTCATAAATATATTGCATAAGGCCTGGCATCATAATGTGTGATGTCATCAACATGAAATAGAAAAATAATCATCCTGAGGAACCAGATCAGAGACACAATAACAGGATGGGAACTACTCAGATGTATCTGAATCGTGGCACTTCTCTGATATCCAGTTCCACTCAATGATGTGTGTGTGTGTGTGTGTGTGTGTGTGTGTGGTGTGGTGTGTAGTCTTAATGTAACCACTGTAATTCAGTATATGTGATTTATGAAGCGTATTGTTGTGTTTTTGAAGTACATTGGTTACATTAAGACAACACACACACACACACACACACACACACACACACACACACACACACACACGCACACATCTTACATTATTGTGTGGAATTGGATAGCAGGAAAGTGTCACGACTGAGATACAATTCTTGTTGTAGCACTAGCAGCAGCAGCACCACCACCACCACACCACCACCAGTAGTAGTAGTAGTAGTAGTAGTAGTAGTAGTAGTAGTAGTAGTAGTAGTAGTAGTAGTAGTAGTAGTAGTAGTAGTAGTAGTTGTTGTTGTTGTTGTTGTTGTTGTTGCTGTAGTACTAACTTCCCATTAAGAACGAGAATAGTCTGGGAAAAATCCGTGTTAATTCCAGAATTAACTTGCTTAAAAATCTTTCAGTCAGACAACTGGTCATCTTTTCAATTTTTGAGGGGTTCCTCGTAGATTCCTCCCTGCGTGCCGTTTGGTCAGTAGTGACCAGTACCGCCAAGGTCTTTTCAGGTGCCTGTGCAGGTTCGCTCGCTCCTCTGAGCATACAAGCAATCTTCTGTCAGACGATGACTTGAGGTCTTTCATCTGTTGAGGGGTCCTTCTATGTTCCTCTTTTCGTATACGTTGTTTCTGAGTGTAACATGGAAGTGCTGGTCGAATAAAAGGAGACTTTTTTTTTAGAGAAGAGTGCATTTTGATACATTTTATAGGCATACAGCGTCAATGTGTGTGTGTGTGTGTGTGTGTGTGTGTGTGTGTGT
>JADBJO010001366.1:235000-240000 GCA_016801955.1 Conus betulinus | reverse complement strand
CATGTTTGGCAGATGTAGTACTTCAACTTTTTAAGATTTGTTCAGATTTCCGCCTACAGTCGCCTCCCTTTGCAACTGGTCAGTTAAAGTCAACACGAACCTGCAAACTGCCCTTCGCTGGTGTAGTAGGTCAGCCCTCGGCGCTGCAGTTCTGGTTGCAGCACTTCGTGGACGAAACGGATGACGCGGAAGTCTCCTGAATCGTCATCGAAGGAGATGAAGACATCTTTGATGTCATTGTTGACGTGGTGGTTCCGAGGTGGTGATGGTCGTAAGGATGACGTAATCGGCGGAGCCCCACGTAGTAAAAGTAGCGGAGCTGCCACCGCTTGTAGTGCAGGATACCTGTGTGGTTGAGAACATTGCTGGTGAAGGGCTAATCGCGTAGGTCCTGGCCCAAACATGGAACGGAAATGGGGAATGGGATTTGCATCACGGACAGGAGACAATCGCCTAGTTTTCTGCCGACATTGATACCACCCTTCCCCACCTCTTAAATCCTGCACACACACACACACACACACACACACACACACACACACACACACACACACACACACACACGAATATTCCATTCTTGTATCGGAAAATGTATGAAGACATGCTTTAGGTGAGGTTTATCGAGTGCTTAATGTTTGTACGCGAAGCGCTTGCGACTGAGCACGTGAATACCTGTGTACCTGTGTGTACCTGTGTATGGGGGTACGTGTGCTTAAGCATGAGTATCTGTGCAAGTGTGCGTGTGTGCATGTGCTGACCTCTGCGCCTCAGCGCACGCGCACGCGCATGTGTGTGTGTGTGTGTGTGTGTGTGTGTGTGTGTGTGTGTGTGTGTGTGTGTGTGTGTGTTGTGTGTGTGTTCACATTTTAAGTTCACAGAAAGGAGTAGTTAGACTATGGCTGATGTGAAATATATATATATATATATATATATGTGTGTGTGTGTGTGTGTGTGTGTGTGTGTGTGTGTGTGTGTGTGTGTGTGTCGCGCGCGCGCGCCCGTCCGCGCGGGTGTGTATGTGTGTGAGCACGTGCGTATTCGTCAGTGTCAGAGCAGCACGTCTTGAAAAACAGTCAACGCAACCATTTCAGTGATAAGTACAGACAAACCCTGATCAGTTTAAGAGGAGGGTAGGACACACAAAAAACCACTCAACACACCACAACACTGTCACAACACAACACAATGCGGATTAAAACACATTCCACGACAATGCATCTTACAAGGCGCAACACCGTAAATTGCAGTGCAATAGTGCAGTGCAATACAAGATAAAAACGACAGCACAACCCAATCATTGTCCCCTGACTGTAAGTAAATCAGAGGAGTACCGTGACAGACTGCCAGGCATCCACGGCCCTCTGCCTTCAGTCCTGCGCCACAAGGCAGAGGTGTTGTAGATAGTCCATCCAACCCTTGGTGACGTCCATCCAGGACATTCTTCATTCTTCTTCTGGAAAATCCCCCACTCTTGTACCGCTCGGAATGAATTTCCTCGACGTGCCTATCATTTTGACAGGGCAAGCCATAGCCTTGTACCAAGCACGCTTGCTGTGTTTGGTAACTTCGTGGAGAGGACCGTGTCTACTGAAGTGCTGACATAATGCTTGACTGTTGTTTGTCTTCATGGTGTTCTTCGTCGTTCACGCAGACAGGAATCCCAGAGGGGCTGACGAAGGCTGCTGTACGGCGGAGGATCTCCAGAGGTCCAAAGAGCTTCTCTTTCATCGATATGAGTGCAGGTCAGGTCTCTGCTCGGACATTTCGATGTGCTGGACAATCCTGCAGGAAGTGCTCCACAGTCTTGGATCTGTACCCACAGGGACACCCCTGCAGACTCACCGACGTGGAATTTTGTGAACATGTGGAGCTTGAGTCTGCAGTGCCCTGTCCTGTCTCACAATGCCATGTGGTGCTTGAGTGTGGAGTGCCCTTCCTGTCTCACAATGCCATGTGGTGCTTGAGTGTGGAGTGTCCTGTCCTGTCTCACAATGCCATGTGGTGCTTGAGTGTGGAGCGTCCTGTCCTCAGTCTCACAATGCCATGTGGTGCTTGAGTCAGGAGTGCCCTGTCCTCAGTCCACAATGCCATGTGGTGCTTGAGTGTGGAGTGCCCTGTCCTGTCTCACAATGCCATGTGGTGCTTGAGTGTGGAGTGCCCTGTCCTGTCTCACAATGCCATGTGGTGCTTGAGTGTGGAGTGCCCTGTCCTCAGTCTCACAATGCCATGTGGTGCTTGAGTCTGGAGTGTGCCCTGTCCTGTCTCACAATGCCATGTGGAGCTTGAGTGTGGAGTGCCCTGTCCTCAGTCTCACAATGCCATGTGGTGCTTGAGTCTGGAGTGTCCTGTCTGTCTCACAATGCCATGTGGTGCTTGAGTGTGGAGTGCCCTGTCCTGTCTCACAATGCCATGTGGTGCTTGAGTGTGGAGTGCCCTGTCCTGTCTCACAATGCCATGTGGTGCTTGAGTGTGGAGTGCCCTGTCCTGTCTCACAATGCCATGTGGTGCTTGAGTGTGGAGTGCCCTGTCCTCAGTCTCACAATGCCATGTGGTGCTTGAGTGTGGAGTGCCCTGTCCTCAGTCTCACAATGCCATGTGGTGCTTGAGTCTGGAGTGCCCTGTCCTGTCTCACAATGCCATGTGGTGCTTGAGTGTGGAGTGTGCCTGTCCTCAGTCTCACAATGCCATGTGGAGCTTGAGTCTGGAGTGTCCTGTCCTCAGTCTCACAATGCTCACTTGGTCTGATCTAGTTAGGAGGGAACAGGCGTCCTTTCTGTTGTAGTTTGGATGCTGTTGAAGCTATCTTTTTCTGCTTCTCTTCTTCGACAATGGTTCATGGTATGAGGTGCCAAGGTGTTTAATTAAAGCACTTTTTTTTTCTTGATGTACGACACAACACAGGGCAATACATATCTAAGACAGACAGCGCCCTCTGCAGCACCTACTCTTGAGTACAGCTCAGTTCATTGCAATACATACCTACAAGAAAGACATCGCCTTCTGAAATGCCTATTATTGAATATAAAGGAAAAAAAAAAAAACACAGCGTAAACACGTACCTTTGAGAGACTACACCCTCTGAAGCACTTATTCTCGACATACGGTGACATACGTACCTAAGAGAGACAGCAAGAACAGGAGAGCCACAAGCATGCCCGAGGCCACCGCCAGAAACTCTGCTCCCTGACACTGCAACATCAACGAATCCAGTTCCCGTTTTACAGTTTCGTAACCGATGACACTTCCGTTCCCTAACGTGCAGGTGTACTCTCTCCACACGCCGGAAATGCGCTGCAACTTCCGGTTGTGTCATCCAGCGCCAAAACTCCAACGACTCACAGTCGCACGACAGCGGGTTCTTGTCCAAATCAACCGTCAAATTGGACAAACCCCGAATGGTGTCCAAGTCGTCCAAAACGTCTCGCTCCAGATACTCTACTCTACGCTGTTTTCTGACAAATCCAGGAACGTTAACGCTGTCAAGTGACCAATCCTAGGTGCGAATCGTCTCAAAGCGTTCCGGGCCAATGACAAGTGAGTTACGTTTTCCTGAGCGAGAAACATTTGGGAAGACAAGTGTTTGATGGAATTGTCATTCAAATTAAGCACTCCAGACTTTTCAACCCTCTCAGAATCCGACCAGATGAATCATTGCCAGGGAGTCCCCGAGAAAAGTTCCCCTGCAGGTAGAGGTGAGTCAGACTCGGCATGTCTTGAAAAAAACTCCTGGCTCAGGTAGACGGCGAAGTTGTTGGACAGATCGAAAGAACGGAGCCTGCGCAGGCCCAGGAAAGGGCCGACGAAGCAAGGGAGGTTGTTTTCTGGAGATGTCAAAGGTCTCCAGGTGGTTGTCGAAGAAATGGATTCGCGGCAGAACGTATCCAAGCTTCAGCTCACTGGCATAGACGTGACGGATGGTTGGAGGCAGTGGCCAATGGTCGTCTTGAAGATCAGCCCCAGCTGTTGCCCAGGACTTGATAGAGTAGTCGGTCTTTGTGGTAGCGTTATAGCCCTGTGTGGAATCACGCTCGTCCTTCAATGAATGTCTGTTTCTGACCGGCAAAGGTTGTGGTCTGGTCGTTTGGTTGAACTGAATATTATGTTTTAGAAGGAAAGACTTCAGGTTTGTCAGAAATGCACGTAGATAAGACTCCTGTGGCTTTCTGAAAGTGGGGTTGAAGCACACGGAAGGATCGAACAGCGGTTGGCGAGTGCCTGTTGTGGACGTCGCCTTCAGTCCTCGTGGGTCTGAGTCCACGTCATGTGGGGGCTCCTTGTGGTATCCTGACTGAAACTGCTTTAATTTTCCTTGATGGAGATTTCTGGATGTAGGACGTAAAACAGCATTTTCACTTCGGTCCGCCATTTGTGAAATTGTTGAATTTGTATTTCTTGCTTGAGTTTCTACATTGTCAGCGTGCATCTTCTCCGGTCTGACTGGCGAATATCTGTTAGTGGCATGAAGATTCAACGAAGAATGCCTCTGCATCGTTCTTGAATTGTTAGACACAAATAACAATTTTGTGTCGTTATACTGGACATTCTTGTCGTATCCTTTTATCGTTTTCGTGTATTTGTCAGTCTCAGAAGCAGCACCTGTCATGTTTTGTGGGTGGTTCAGGTCTTCAGACACAGACTCTGAAGAAAAATGATTTTGTCGACTTCCCTGAATGGTATCAATGTGTGGCAGAAGGTACAGCCCGAACAGAAAAGTGGCATTAATCAACTTGTTATCGTAAAACGACAAATACGTCAAGCTTGTGGGTAAGTTGAAAATAGCACGCAGATCGATGTCAAAGGCATTCACGCAACTACAAGTAAATCGCTCCAGCCACGTGTAGCCAAGATATTTAAAATCCTCTGCCGTTAATCCTGATGTTGTTGCCTCGGTGGATCCCAGAGATGTCCAGCACCTTGATCCGAGTCCACCGCAGACTCTGAGAGGCCTGCACGAAAGGCGGGAAGTTGAGATGTCGGTTACTTCCCAGGTCCAAGGTGTG
>JADBJO010001366.1:220000-222500 GCA_016801955.1 Conus betulinus | reverse complement strand
TATAAAAGAGCATTAAAATTAGTGTTACTAAAATCAAGCACCCTAACTACAGAAGACTACAAACAACTTAATATGTTAACTTTCTACAACAGACTTTTGTTCAATAAGGCAGTATGCATGCATAATGTTACAAACGGATATGCACCTAAAAAGAGATAAGAGATTCATTTACAACTAACTAACACTTATAGACATAGTCATTTATTATCCTTCCTAGACCAAGAAATAATCTTTATAATCTAGTCTTTTATACTCTGGTGGAAATGTATGGAACAAGCTACCAAGGCTTGGATTCTTTTTTGTACTCCTTCTCCCTCCACCCCCACGCCTCCATCTTACCACCTCCCTCCTCCTATTTCCTCTCCCCCTCCTCATCCATCTTAGGTTTCACCCCCCCCACCTCCCTCGCCCTTTTCCGCTGATTTTCACTCTTTGTATTTCTTCGTTTTCATTATTTTATCATTCAAGTTTCTTTGTTTTGTTATGATGGCTTGAAAGCAGTTTCTCTGCTTATTCAATGTTCCATCTGAAAAAAAAATAAAATTTGACTTGACTTGACTTGACCACACACACAGACCGGAGGCCATTAAAAAAATGAACGACGCTCTGTGTGTGTGTGTGTGTGTGTGTGTGTGTGTGTCATTTTCCAGAAATGCCCTTTTGAAAGAGAGATTTTCCAGAAATGTCCCTTTGAGACAGAGAGAGAGAGAGAGAGAGAGAGAGAGAGAGAGATTTTCCAGAGATGTCCTTTTGAGAGAGAGAGAGAGAGAGAGAGAGAAATGTAAATGGTTTTAACGTCCTGCCGTCGTGCTCTGTTGATTACGGCATAAAGTGAACACTTTCCCCTACCCTCTCTCCACCCCACCTTCATCCTTTTCGGGTACACCCTTACCTCCCATCCTAGTCTCCACCTCTTCCTCCTCCTCTTTTATTCATATTCCCTTTCCACCCCACCTCCATCCCCAACCTCCCTACCCCTTATCTTTAGCCGACAAAGAGCATCCAAATATGCATTCAAAACTCATTCGCCGATGAATTGAAAATCTTATCCAAAACACCCCAGCCCCCACCCTCTTCCCGCCCTAAGATATATATAAATCAGAGGTTACGATTAATATATTGTCAATATGGATGGGAGAAGGATCGGCGAAAGATTGGGGAAGGGGGGGGGGGGGGGGGGGGGGGGTAGAAGGGGGAAGGGGGAGGATGGAAGGGACGCGGAGGTGGGGGTGAGAAGTTCTGCAAGTAGTGATCTACGTGTTAGATCAGAGCAAGCAGCGCTGCCGTGGAACGACTGAAAAAAGTAAACATCGCATTACAGCTCAGTGGTAGAGAGCGCCGGACTCGTCATGTTGGTGATCTTGGGGGTGCGGGTTCGAATCTCCGTCAGGCCGTTTCGGAACAGGGGGGATTTTTCCCTCGGAGTTAACGTTGGTCCTGACTCCTTTCCTTCGAATGAGATTGGTTTGGTTGTTTCATTTTACGTCTCTTCATCCGGCAGATGATATTAGACGAACACAAACAAAACAAACAAACAAAACCACTTAAGTCATTTCAACACATACATCTGCATACACTTATGAACAAGAAAACAGCATGTCAGTTAAGGTCCCTCATAATTCTAGCTACATCAGAACTGGCTAAAGTGGCGGCAAACTCAATTATGCATGAGTCAGACAGAACTTGACTCTCATTTTCATATTTGTCAAGATTGATACCTTTCGCCTTATACATTTCAGTTAAAACTGGACAATCTAATAGAAGGTGATGCACAGAGATGAATTTTCCACAGACACACACAACTTCAGGAGAAAAATTGGTCTTCCATGTGTTCAGCCTTAATTTTGTGATATCTTAGCCAGATGGCGTGAGCAGCTAGGCAGTGTGTAGCATTTTTCACAGAAAAAAGGTTTTGTAAACGTAGTGTTCCAGGTTGAATAGTATTTCACACTTGGAAGGATGTAATGGCAAATTTAGCACACATTCTGAACAGTTTTGTGCACCACGTTTAGCTAGATTATCTGCTATTTCATTCCCTCTGAGACCACAATGTGAAGGAATCCAACAGAAGTCTACGACTATACCCTGAAACATAATACAGTGTATCAGGTACCTTATTTCATATAGTAAATCTTTCCTGGCCTTACATCCCAAGTTTGCAATGATATCAAAACAGACTTGGAATCAACACAAAACAGCACACTAAAAAAAAAGGCTAATGGAATACTATATACACAAAATAAAGCCATCAGTATAGCATACAGTTCTGCAGTGAATATTGAAAATCCCTTTCCGAGATGAAAATGTTTTCGTATATTCAGACTTGGAAATAACGAAACCAGAACCGCTATCAGCTGTGTCCATAACTGAACCATCAGTATAGATTTTAAGGTGATTAGGATAAGACTTTGTCTTGCTTTCCACATAAACATTCTTAACTATGATTTCTGTTACAATCCTGTCCGTGTAGCTGTTCGTATAAACATGCTTGTTAGTGAAG
>JADBJO010001366.1:210000-212500 GCA_016801955.1 Conus betulinus | reverse complement strand
TGAAGTGAGAATCAGTCTTATCCTTAACAAGCTTCCAACCAAAAGCAATGGCAGACAACAACAAAACAAGCCAGCGATCAGAAGCCAGTATTCAAACGTCTCCCCGGTGAAGGAGAAACCCACGACGGCCGCAGATATTTCAAGGACCACTAGGCCAGAGATCGGTCCGTCCTCTCGTAGTTTTGGTTTCATTCGCGCTTTGTAGACACGGTCCAGAATTGTGTCCAGTCCTCGGATGATGACCCACTCTCGGTGGTAGATTGAGGTCAGATGTAAAAGGGCAGCGACTGTCACCTGGGCCCCTGCTATTCTCCCTCCCTCGGGGAAAAGCGTGCTCGCTGCCGCCAACAGGCAGACTGAAATCAGACGACACGTAGACCGAAATGAAAGCAGACGACACACAGACTGAAATGAAAGCAGACAACACACAGACTGAAATGAAAGTAGAGGACACACAGACTGAAATGAAAGTAGACAACACACAGACTGAAATGAAAGTAGACAACACACAGACCTAAATGAAAGTAGACAACACACAGACTGAAATGAAAGTAGACAACACACAGACTGAAAAATGAAGCAGAACACACAGACCGAAATGAAAGCAGACAACACACAGACCGACATGAAAGCAGACAACACACAGACTGAAATGAAAGTAGACAACACACAGACCGATATGAAAGCAGACGACACACAGACTGAAATGAAAGCAGAGGATTTCTGAAAGAGATCAACATTTTCCATGTGATCTAAGATTCTACAGAAGAAAGATTTTAACCAAATTTCCAGCGTGTTTTTAGAAGGTGTACTTTAAAGTGTCGTGTGAGTGAGGGTTTGTTGTTTGTTTGTTTATTTTTTAATGACTTGTGTGTTGACTTCAACGCGGTGACAGCCCTGATATGGCCCTAAGCAGTCGGCTGGGCTATAAGCAACCTTACCTTACCTTACCTTACCTTACCTACCCTTACCTTACCTTACCTTACCTTACCTTACCTTACCTTACCTTATGTTTGAGTCACAACAGTGACTTACCTGATTGTCTTCCGACCTGTCCAGCACTGCTAGCAGTCAACGTACTATTTACAAGGCGAGAACAGAAGAAAAAAAAAAAAAACTTAAATCAAATACTACGATAACGCACCTGTTTCAACGACGAACAACACAGTTCAACATCCTATGTACTTCTCTCAATAACGAACTAGAGCACAAACATGATTTCTGGCCGAGGCAACTAAAGGAAGAAGGTAGTTACAGGATTTATCTGTTTACCTGCACAGTTAATTCTTACATGCACTACATACGTAGGCTTACTTGCATGCCCATCAGGTTTGTTCAGTGTGGTCACCAATACAGCTATCAAATTGTTTCTCAAAAAGGCAATCCAAAGAAAATGCCTGTAGTCACACACACACACACACACACACACACACACACACACACACACACACACACACACACACACACACACACCACACCTGTCTACCTGCCTTTCTGCCTGTTTTTCTCTAGCGACAAAGTTACCCACCACAACGGTCCACCTGAGCCAGTAGCAGTGACGTACCTGTTGCAGCGATGAGTAGGAGCAGAATCGTCCACCTGCACAAGACAATCCAAGGCCGACGTCTGCTGATGAGCTGAGACATCTGGTTCAGGTCTCTCAGCTGAGCCTGCGTGGATGGTTGCGAGCCCATGTCGGTAGATAGCTGCTTCTGTCTCCACTCCCAGGGATAAATCGATATGTCACTGGACTGCATACACAGGCATATATGTATCATGATGCGTGCTCTGGTTGTACATGCATACACAAGTATGTGGATATGCAGCTTTATCTCAGGATGCGTGCTCATGGTTGTACATTGTACACACAGTATGTGGATATGCAGCTTTAGACACAGGGTGCACCCCCCACACACACACACACACACACACACACACACACACACACGCGCGCGGGGCGCGCGCGTACGCACACACACACACACACACACACACACACACACACACACACACACACACACACACACACACACACACACACACACACACACACACACACACACACACACACACACACACACACACACACACACACACACACACACACACACACACACACACACACACACACACACACACGCACGCACTCTCGACACGAAGTCACCAAAGGTATGGAGATGGGCAGGAAACCAAAGCCATGGTCACGGTGAAGTGAGGACACCAAGGGCCAGAGAATTTGAAACTGTCTGTGCTGATCGATGGGGATGAGGATGAAAACGAAGGTAACTAAGGAATTCCGTTCCGGTCTGAAACTGCCAGACGGGGCTACACCTGATGCTTATAGTTATAACTCATCCTGACATCTCCTTGGCCCTTTGAAATACAGACATCTGCAGCGCTGGTCGGGAAACTTGAGCAACACCATCAGAGACGCATCAAATGAAGTGAATAAAAGGCGACTGTGTGGTCTACTCTTCCCAATATCGATTGAGTCCATAGC
>JADBJO010001366.1:200000-202500 GCA_016801955.1 Conus betulinus | reverse complement strand
ACAAGTAGGGTAACTTTTGCTTTTTGAACCCTTGGTGGTGAGAACACCACGGTATTATGGACTGTGGTGTGTCTCTATTTGACGCCAGGAGCACAGACACAACCAGCCGTGTCTCCCTGATGAGTTCCGATCCAGCGGACGAAAGGCCTCGGAGCAGGCAATACAAATAGATCTGCCTTCGAAAGGGATTACGATGGTTCCCTCATGCAGTTAGTGAAGAGTTTTCATATCTAGAATATATTTTCTTAATTTCATGTTTCCAGTTTCTCCATCTTCACCACCCCCACCCTACCCCTGCCCCTTAAGTCCAAATTTTTGCCAAGTCATTACTATGAAGACAGTTGAGTTGTTGGCCTGCGCTTGTTTTTTTTCCCCACTATTAGATTGTTCGTCTTTGTATTTGTCTGACTTTATTCAAGTTGAAAAGGCTGTGCCAGTCTTGAATAAAAGTTACTCTGTGTCAGGTTTTCTTATGGGAGCAAAAGTTACCCTACTTGTTTACTGTTTAAAAAAAACAAAAAAAAAAGAGAAGGAGGAGGAGGAAGGGGGAAAGACATTGAAATTGATCAGTTCAGTTCATTTTGATTCACACACACACGCGTGGAGTATTCACGAAATTAGAGTAATCGGCCTTTGTTAATTACAAAAACTCGAACCGCTGCGCTTCCACGGATGACCATGATGCTAACACAGAGCAAACCTGAGGACACGCACACACACACACACACACACACACACACACACACACACACGTGTGTGAATGAATCAAAATGAACTGAACTGATCGACTTCAATGTTTTTTCTTCGCTCCTCATCCTCTTTTTTTTTTCCTCATCTTTTTCGTTTTTCTTTCTTCTTTTTTCTGTTTTGAAATGTGTATACAACAAAGCGCGCGTTGAGTTTCTTTCAAACATTCTGAAACCGTGGCCTTACGACTGGACCTGCAGTTTTCCACGAAAATCATAGGTCAAATGGACTACAGTCAGTCCCTTAAAAAAAAAAAAAAATTATTAAAAAAAAAATCACATGCGCAAGGAACATTCTTGAACAGGGTTTTCATGGAATGTGCCTATGAATGATTGTCGAATACATGCAAATCCCAGAGCCGAACAAGCGGGGGTGGGGGGGGGGGGGGGGGGGGGGTCTGCACTCAAATTTCTGTTCCTCCCCCCCCCCCCCCCCCCCCCCCCCCCCCCCCCTGCTCTTCACATTCCCCCTCCTTTTCCGCCCGGCTGGCCAATATTGCGTTCCCCCTCCTTTTGTTGCGTTTCTTGCGTTTCTTCCCCCCCACCAAGGATGAACCTGCAGATTCCCCCACCCCCGCCCTCATCCCCCACCACCCCTTCCCCGTCACTGTTTCCGGTCCTGAATCCCAACACTCAATGCGCACGTTTTGTAGTGAATTATCCATTTTCAGTCTTTACAAGCCACAGAAATCAGATCGACTTTTGCTGTCATTTGAAGGTGATAGTTTCGTCGTCATAGGCCTGTTGTTTCTTTCTACAGATATCGGTATTAAGATCGACATGGCTGTGCGCTTGGTATTGCGCTTCCGATTTCATTATTGCGGCTTATTTTTAGCGAAAGAACACATCCTCAGTGCCACGTGCGTGTTCATGCGCGTGTTACATCTGTGTCCGCAAAGAAGACACAACGCGAGAGGATCCGTGGATTCAATGGACGGCGACCTGATATTTAGACTAATAAATGCAGGGCTGAGTTTTGCTGTCTTCTTCTTCCTAAAGAGCTGGTTCACTCAAAAAAATGAGTAGGTCACCAGCGCGCATGTTAAAAAAAGAGAGAATGCGACTTAGCCTGTTGGCCCCTGGAGCAAAATTTGGCAACAAGGGTCGCACATGATATTTAAAAGGTTAAAAGCAATGGCGAGGGTTAAGGCCTAGGTACCCATAAAATATATGGGAAGTTAAAATAGAAAAGTCAATCAATATGCAGATCTCAAGATTGTCTTACCCATTTGATTTTTAAAAGAGACTACATTTGTGGCAATCTTGATGGCACCCGGCAGTGAGTTCCACAGCCTTACAGAACTAGGATAAAACGAATATAAATGGCTGTCAATATTTGAAGCAGATATGGCATAAGATTGACCGCCAATCTGGTGCTACTTTTATTAAATACTAGTTGTTCCATTGGGATTTCAATTAGTTTAGCTCTGTCTTTGAAGACGGTAGGCTATTAAGTTTTAATAAAGGCTCTTCTCTCTTCTAAGGTTTTCCATTCTAATTTCCTCATGTTCTTCCTAGTATTCCCTTTCTCTCTAACATGGTTCCCTGTTACGAACCGTGCTGCTTTCTTCTGAATCTTTTCCAGGTTATCAATGTCCTTTAGATGGTAAGGATCCCAGACTGAGCAACCATATTCCAGTACTGGTCTAACCAGTGTTTTATAGCAGTCGTCCTTAACCTTTTGGGGGCAGTCGTTGATGTTCCTGTATAAGAAAGCTAAGATGATGTCTGCTTAGACCCTTTGAGTTCAGTTG
>JADBJO010001366.1:185000-197500 GCA_016801955.1 Conus betulinus | reverse complement strand
GTAAACATGTCATCCATACCAAGGGCCAACCTGGCCTTCTCTTCCGAAAGTTGGTGATGGGATTGTGTGTGTGAGATGTGTGTGCGTTCACACACAGAACCTCGGTTTATAGTCTCATTCGAAGGACTGTATAGGTAATGGAGTCAGAACCAATGTTAACTCTGAGGTGGAAAAACCCTGTACCAAGATTCAAACCCGCAACCCTAGGATCACAAGTCCAGCGCTCTATCAACTGAGCTATTCTGGCCCCCAGATAACCCACCAAAGAAGAACCTGACACAACTGTGAAAATTGCATGACTCAGTTATGTGTAGTGGAGCAATTTCTGAGTATATATTATATACACACCACCACCTATTAAGTTCCCATTCTGATCAAACCAGACCACACACTAAAAGTATCCAGTTAGACTGAACTAAACTGCCAAAAGTCCCCTTACCTTTCCCTGCAATTGTTAACTGCTGCAATGACACTGACAATTATTATTATTATTATTTATTATTATTTTTTTTTGTTGTCCCAACCTCTGCGCCATCTCAGAGGCAGTACACCCACCCCGCTCATTCCGACACCCCGTCCACAGCCACAGCCCAGTCGACCCCGCCGTAGCCCTGGCACCAGCAATCCACATGGAGCAGTCAATGTCAAGTCGTCAAGAGGCAACCCACCGGAGGAGACACTGCACTGCTGCCGAGTCACTTCGGTGGTGTTCAGTGGCGCCTGTTCTGATCCAAACATACGCAGGGGCACCACCTACTAAGCCCCCTACAGACAATAATTACTTAGGCGTGGAGCCGGCATGAGCGAACTCTCTCTCTCGGAGGGCGCCACCCACGTCCGTCCAACACAGCCCCCATGGACTCGCCAATACTGGTGACCCCCGACGGAACCAAACAAAGGCCACAGACGTGGAGAGGACATCGAAATTGAGGTCACCATGAGAGCAGGGCATGAAGGGCCACAGAATTTGAGACCTTTTTTAAAAAAATTTTTTTTTATTGCTGATCGATGAGAATGATGATTAAGATGATGCTACGATTTCCATTTCAGTCTGAGACTACATGACAGGGCTGTACTCTACGCTTCCTTTCAACCAGGCCCGAGAGATACAGGCACCTGCAGTGTTGGTCACGAAATTTGAGCAACACTCTCAGAAATGCATCCATTAAGTGGATGAAACTCAACTGTGTGGTCCTATTCTTCCCAGCCGAGTCCGCAGCAAACTTAACTCTGGGTAGGTGCTGGGTTGGGCAGAAAAAACCCACATGACTTTGATGATGGGATTCCAACCCACAACTTCCCAGCTGCGATGCTAACCACTTCGCCACGGCGGCTGGTGACACTGACAAAATTGATGCACAAAGATCTGCTGGACATTTCACATATCTGCACTCTAGCCAGACCCCTGCAAGACCGATACTCTTTGTCATGGGAAAAGAAATTGGTTTAGCAGAAGCCCAGTACATATTTTAGGTACAATCATTTACCTTTATATTTCGTCAGTCTACCCCAGAGAACTGCTGTTCCAGAAAACCATTCCGGTTACAAACAAGATCATACTGCTATGTGGAGAATCTGGCATGGGAAAAAAAAAGCCTTTATCCTATAACCATTCATATCAAGACTGGATTAGAACTACAGGACCTTCATGAAGGCTAACCTTGTCAATATGATGTTAATTCTCAGTCAAGATCAACAGTCACATTTGTCCTGCACCAAATGCAACAGTCAGTATCTGTAGTGTCCCCAGTGCATTCACTCACACATGTTCACAGATGGCAAGGCAGTCCAATTGTTAATGATGGTAGGACAGTTTGGACAACAAATATTGTCAGGGATCAGTCAAAGTAATTTGCTGTGACAGACTATTTCATGTGAAATGAAATTTTGGGGTACAATCTTATCAGGAGGAAAGACATCTAAAAAAAAAAAAAAAAGAAAAAGAAAAATACTGAACCTGTGTGTGTGTGTGTGTGTGTGTAACAGTAAACCTGTTCCTGGAGAGTGTTACCCTGGGAGGGGATGTGGCCACTCAACTGATTTCTGTGGGACTGGTCATGCAAGTTTTGGGATCAGTTATCCTCCGAGATTTTGGCACAATCCGAGCTACCCAAAATCTCCTGAACGAGTTCTCCAGACTTGTGCCTTCCTACATGGATACTTCTCACATACCCAAGCCATCAGCAGACAATGTCTCAAAGGTCTTTCCTATGTTTGCTATTTGTCCCCTTGTACTGTGCCCAAGCATCCAAGGTTTTAGTTTTGGGTGTTTGCTGATTAGTGTTCTTCTGCTTATTTCCAATGCAGCGTTTCTGTTGACAGTTATCAATGACAGAAATGATCAGCATCTAAAGACCATCTGCCACCTTTGTAGTGAAACACTGAAGGCGGTACTGCGTGCAAATGCAGATCCCTAAGTTGATAAGGGCTAGCTGTTCCGAGTTACCGATGAAGAAATATTCATCAAAATTCAACAATTACATCCCATCCATCATAGGTTGAGTTTAGTACTAAGTAATGTCTGATCAGCGTTTCCTGAAGATACAAAATTTTCAGGGTCATTTTGATCCCACTTATAAACCTGCTTGATTAATCTTTTCATGGGGTCAAATTGCATAACATCCCTTCACCATCTTTTTGGATAGCTCTTGACTTCCCGAAAGGTTGTCTTCAGTCTAGGGTTGAAGGTCATGAAGCTCGAGATGGCAGGCTCTATTAAGTCGGGGAGGTGGATCCAAACTGAAGGAACAATATACAAACAAGTCTTGACTTTGTTAGAATTTGTGCAAGCGTTGCACTGTCCAAACTCATTTGGCAAACACTTTCCATCTTCACCACTCTACCAACGGAGGAGAAAAAAAACAACCCAGTGCCTGAAAATCATACTTTAACTCTTACAGTTCTGACATGTTGATGCCAGTTTTTAGATGAAATGGCGATATGCCAGTTTACTCATAAAGTTTACATATGAAAATGTCATATATATTAAAAAGTGTAGGTAAGAATCTTTGAATCAGTAATGAAATCTACAAAATGTGACACCCCCCCCCCCCCCCCCCCCCCCCCCCCCCCCCCCGAAAAAAAAAAAGTGGGGGGGGGCAGGGTATAATTGCTAAGATAATAATAATGGTAAAATATCATGAGCATAGCATTTAATGTACACATTTGGTAACCCCACAAACCCTGCAAGAGTTAATTAACATTTGGCATCAGTGAAATCACCCTAACTTTTATCTTTCTTTTTCATAATTCAAAGTTGGTTTCAAGTTGGTATTTTTATTCATTCACTTATTTTCATTTTTATTCTTTTATTTATTTACTTTTTTTTTGAGGGGGGGAGTGGGATCTGTCTCATGTCTATTTTCTAATTAATCTAAATTTTTTGATTATATTTCCCCTCTTGACTTTTTATCACATTTCATTTACATAACTTTCTTTGATCCATTAGGTTTCCTTTGCACTAGATATTTTGACCGTTGATGGTAACTTCTACACCCTTGTGCAAACTGTACCTCCTCTTGAACCTGGAAAATCATGACCATTGTACTCCTTTGGAAAGTTTCCCAGATTTTTTTTTTTTTTTTTTTTTTTGCATTCTAAGGCCTCTTTCCTCTGATCTTGCATAATTTTGACTCAATGTATGTGTGTCCAAGTCTGTCAGAGTACTCATTGGTGGTGGTAGCCCCCCCCGGTCTCCTAAACAGGCATCCATTGGGTCACAGCTTTTTGTATTCATTAGATCTTTGACACGATGCATTTGTGTCCAAGTCTGCTAGTGTACTCATTGGTGGTGGTAGGCTTTTCCCCCCGGTTTATGTATTCTCTTTTAAACCAGCATCCATTGGATCACAGCTTTTTGTGTTCATTAGATCTTTAAACATCACACTTAGAGACAGGGGGATGCCTCTGTTACCAACTTCCTTATTTTTTCAGCAATACAACATATTGTAAACATTTAGATACTGTTATGATATTGAGGCGGAATAGGGCATCTCTTTTAAGAAAGCAAGTATTCAAAATAAGAAATGAATGTGCATCAGTAGTGTTGGTGCTGCTTTCATAACTTTTTTCAAGTGGTGAGGAGGGGGGATGGAGTGTGGGGAAGAGGAGAGATGGCAGGCATGCCCCCCCCCCCCCCCCCCCCCCCCCCCCCCCCCCCCCCCCCCCCCCCCCCCCCCCCCCCCCCCCCCCCCCCCCCCCCCCCATTATATTAGAGAAGAGTAGGGGAAAAGGTTGTGGTGAAATAGGAAAAAAAAAAAGGCAAAAACTGTATAGCACTGTCTACTGTTGGGTCTTTTTGAAAGAACATCGTAAAGTAACCAAACCATGCCACCAAAAACAAACTCTAAGGCAACGAGACTTGTAGCTCATTTTTGAGTTACATGGCAATTCTCACAGGTGTAGCAGTTTCTTTGGCTTCTTTTCCTTGTAAAACAAAAATCTGTTAAAACCCATCTCCATTCTCCACCCCCTTCCTGATAATATATACATATTATGTACATACGGTATTCACCAACTACTCTCAATGTCAGCTCTATATTGGACCAGAATCATGTGATAGTAATTCCTGATACTGACTGCTTTGTGCCATCACACCAGACACGATATAACTAATGCCTTTTGTGTCAGATGTTTTCCTTCACTCTGAGCCATGCACCCCAAAATCTACACAACTGCATGGGTGATAGTGAGAAATGTTTGCAATAGTGAAAAGTTTGCAGCTGGGGTCCATCGGCTGCTTAAAGGCTCCTGGTGGGGTGCAGGGCAAACACCCTGCTGGGGGGGGGGGGGGGGGGGGGGATCGAAGCCCCCAGACACTGATGAAAACTTGACATTTAAGGGCAGTTTAATGCGTTCTCCTTTCATACAAACCCTGATTTTTTTTTTTGTTTTATACTTCTCAGTACTATACACACAAAAAATCGGCAAACCGCCAGTCCGGAAATCCGTGCAATACAGAACTACTCTCACCCATGCAATTGTGGCTTCGTCATTTGTGTTCAACAGTTTCTCGGGGATATTCATGGGTTCAGGCCAGAAGCATGACTCAACTTTTGACTTTTTCCCAAAATGGTAATGCAGAGCTGTCAATCCTCCCTTACCCCCTCCCCCTGTACCAAGCAATATCTGCTGTAGCTACCGCTTATTTCACACACATTTTCAGTAGTTTTCTGGAACATTTCAGTAGTATTGTGATATTTGAAAGTTTTTCCTAATCTCTAACACACACAGAGCACAGAACTGTTGAGGCAACCTTTGCACCATCTGTAGAATCTGCAAATCACTGAAGCTGCAATGCCTAGACTTATATATCGGGTACTCTTCGAAAACGCTGGTTCTACCCATTCTTTGAGTGGGTTCCTGTACATAAGCCCAGCTTTTAAGCCTTTCTTGTATATCCTAAATGACTGGAAAATCCTGTTTTTACTCGACGCTTGACAGATGAGAAAAATAATGTGCAATGTTGATTTTTACCCAGATGAGTTCAGGGTTCATACAGATTTCCCTACAAAAATATCAAGTTCTTTTTAAGGACTTTTGAAGCACCTTTTTTTAATTTAAGGACTTACTTCACTGATGATTTTAAGAAAAATAATGATGAAATTCTGATTTCAGACACAAATTAATCATTTGCTGTTGCTCTTCAATACTCACATCATGGATCCACTGTGAATATGGATTTTAGGAATCTCAGCTATTATTGTTAATACCAGTACAGATACAAATGTTTGTTACACTACAGCAGAGCAAAGTAGGATCTTAACAGTTAACTCGGACTTCCTTTTTTTTCAAATTCAATTTCAAGCCTTTTTTTTTTTTTTTTTTTTAAAACAAATTCGAGATTTTACAGAGAGACTTTTTCAAAATCATAGGCAGTGACAAAATTTAAGGACTTTTTAAAGACCTTTCAGCAAAAGCCTGATTTTTAAGGACTTTTAAGGCCTTAAAAAGTATGCCCTCAAAATCAAGGACTTTTAAGGACTGCACGAACCCTGTGAGTTTGTTTCTGGGTCAGGAAACTTGTATTTGTGGACTGTGTTCAAATGTGCAGACACTGAGCTGTTACGATGCTCAAAAATTGTTCCCATGGTCCTCCTGACAAATGCCCTGCACCACTGCAAGAATTTTATTCCGTCATTTATTACAGGTCATGAGCCATAATTTTACGCAATTTGACAAAATTACCATTTTTTTTTTTTTCAATTTTTTTTTTTTTTTTTAAAGAAAAGTATGTACTTAATGTTTGTTTTTCCCAACTTGATGAGTTGAGAGTTCAGTTCAACTACAAGATCAATTCCATGCATAATTTTGTTACTTTCTTACGGAATGTAAGCGATTCCTTCAAACGCTTTGTTCTGAAGCACTTTGTTTTAATGCGTTCTCAAGTATTTTAATTTATACGCACTAAAGATCAAATTTCAAGGAATTGTATAAGGACTTTCAATGACTTATATGAATCCTGAATATATAAAACAAAGATTATTTTGACAAAATAACCTTTGTTTACTTATAACTCATTATGTAAAAAAAGTATTTATGAATATGATCATTTTGATGCTTTTTCTTCCATTTTGATATTTATATACATGTTTTGCTGAAATTGTGAGAATTTTTTTCTGATGTGACTATTCAAAAGTTATGAGAGGACAGACTGTTGTACATATATCTGACAACACAAAAAATAAAGATTTCGAACACCCATTTGTGTGTGTAAGCATGTTCATGCGTGTGCTCCGCACACTTATCTTTGATAAGGGAAATTCTGGTTGAGCAGATGACCAAAATATATCATGCATGCACTTCTTGATGGTACTTGGCTGCAAATCTAAACGAAAATGCGTTCTTGTTGTTTCAGCTATCCTTCCAATGTCTAAAGAATTTTAAAACGGATGCAGCATCAAGTGTCTTGAACATTGGTAACAATTCTCAAAATCAGAACAATATAAAACAGCTGGTCTTCTATAACAACGGCACGCCGCAGTTCATCCAGGTGCTTGGGACTTATCATGCTGGTACATGTATAGGAAAACTTTGCACAACGCCAAATTAAAAAAATCTGCAGAAATGTATACCAGTTTGGACTTCGCTTTTTCATCCAGAATAATAGATATACCAGAACACGATTTTTGCACATATGTAGTAAAACAACGATACATATATATGAAGCATCTATTCAATTAGCTTACCAAAAGTATACAGCATAAACAAATCAGAAGTTGGTCTCTAGGTTGATCTGCATGGGACAAGGTTTTTTTCTTCCCGCTATCTCTCTCTACATTTTGTTTAGCAGTGGCCCAAGAGCAAATCTTTCAGATGAGAATAAGCTTTAGACAGTGCACAACGGATTATTTTGTGGTTGCTCCAGTGCAAACCTTTCAGGGAGTTTAAGATGCACTTTGCAAGCTTAAAAAATCCAGTTAATAAGGCAGTTACACACTGCAGAATTCTGGTGAAAAAAAAAAAGTTCACTGGTAAAAAAAAAAAAGCTCAAAAAAAAAAAAAAAAAAAAGAGAGAGAAATATGAGTTGCACATAATTCATAATGCTTTTCCCAGGCACCCGGGACTTGGTAAGAGAGAGCAGCCCACAGGATGTATCGTCACAAGTTTTCATCATTCATGTTGGGCAAGCCTACAAACATCATCTTGTTTTACAAGTTCAGGGGGCATTTGGTGACTCCCTTCAGAAATATATACTCAGAGCTAAAAAAAAAAAAAAAATACAAACCTGTTTACCTTAAGCCTTCCATCCCAGTCAATAAGCTTTCATCCAGAGAAGACAGAGAAAGGATGTGAATAAAACTAAACCAGTGCACCAGACCACACTGGCGTGTGAAACTGGCACACATTCCACTGCTTCTATTATGAAAACCTTCCACATTCATTCACAGTAAGAGAAAAAAAAATCTGAAGGCCAAATGAGGAGCAGAAAAGTTTTATTGATGTGCAACGTTTTTAAGCGATACTGGAGGCATTGCTGGCGATCCTGGGCCACAAATCAGCGCACTCCTTCGCAACAGGGCCTGTGATAGCGCTGCCTGCAACACACAACACACTGTTCAGCTGGCAGCCCAGCAAGAATGGGCAGGGAAGCGTTTGGTCTTTACAAAGTTTTATGCACACTGACAACTAGAAGACAGCAGCAGCAGGGGTGGAGGGTATCCATCCTCAAGTTAACACCCACCATTTAAGTTACATGGCAGCAAAAGAGACTGGTGAGGCATGGAGAGAAATCGTTAAATATGAAGCAAAAAGCTCAAGATGATCCAACTTACTTCATACAGATATCAAAATATGGCTGCAAAAATTAAAAATAAAGTTGTGAAATGCTTTGTTTCAGTCAACTTTTCTATGATTATCTTATTAAATTCAAATTTATCTTATTAAATTCAAATTTTCCCAGCTCTGGCAGCACTATGTGCTGTTCTCCCTTATGGAGTTCACAGACATGGCAAGTTTGGGGGCTTGACAGGTCAAGACACTTGGTTCCAAGCACTGGTTGGACCTGTGTGCAAACTTGAGAGCAGCAAGTTCGCAGTTCAGAAGTTCCATGTTCTCTTCAAATTACCTTTCCCTATCAATGCTGCCCACCATATCAGAGCCACTTTCTGATATCAGAAGTAGATAATCATGTGTGATATACTTCTCTGTCACAACAGCGACTGTCTTCATAATTCCGATTCAATTACCAATTCATTCAGACCATCAGTTTCACTTGTTGGTTCAAAAAGGTAGAACAATGAAAATGATGAACTGCACATGCAATGCAGAAGTGCATCAGACCACAAACAGATCAGCAGTGTGAGGAAAAACAGGTGTTGTAAAGTTAAGTCACTCTACCATACAAGAAGATTCAATAACAGTATTCGTGTGTCAGCAGGGTCCAGTAGCATGGTTTGTGGGTAGGTACACGCTGTCGGTATTAAATCAGTCCTGTCTTACTGCTTATATCTAACCAAAGCTTTCTGCTGTATAAATGTCACGACGACTTCAATTTCTTTGTTTGAGTGGCAGACTTAATTCTCTATGGCAGAGTGCACACACATAAAACAAAGTGAACGGTCAGGTATGCAAAGTGCTTCACAGTGTGCCTTGCGTATGGCTTAAGAAGTCCGTGAGGTAACTCTGTCAAAAACGCTAGCTTCATGCTGTGCATTTCTTCTACATCTGCAGGCAACCTTCAGAAGCTAACAGGGCTTTAAATGCTCGTAGAAGACTGATGTTCAGGAAAACTGAACCTTCCGGTGCGCAAGTACTCAAGCAGAAATTTTTCTCTCCAAGACAAGTTTTTCAACATCAATGAAAAGACAACGAGCAGTCAGCTTCAGTGTAGACTGACTGCCATTTCCTTCTCCCCATTTTACTTTCTATCCCTCCCCACACATTCATGGACGCCTGTGTGTGTGTGTGTGTGTGTGTGTGTGTGTGTGTGTGTGTGTGTGTGAGTGAGTGTGTGTGTGTGTGTGTGTGTCTGTGTGAGAGAGAGAGTGCGCACGCTCAACAGCATGTGTGCACCCACTCCGTATGTGTGTGTGTGTGCGAGAGAGAAAAGAGAAAGAGAGCATGTGTGTGCACGTGCGTGTTTATGTCTTTTTTTTTTTTTTTCAGAACAGAACTTGGCAAAGTACTATGTCATTGAGTAAGAAGGCCTTTTCTGTAATCAAAATGACCAAAACCAATGCATGCACTGTGCTTTGGCATCTCGAAAACGGTAAATCTCCCACAATTTCTCTATGGCAACTAACACACATGCCCTAAGCATGCCACTGATTACATCATTATGAACTTTGATTTCTTTTTTTACTGCCGACTCTTTACTTAAGAAGGGCAAGCTGACTTTTTAGGAACAAATATATATTTTCAACTTCTTGGCCCCAGACATCTAAAAATCATCTGCAAAGATCTAGTTCAGTACACATACATGCACTGGTTTCTGAAATATACAAATACCACAGTAAACAAAACAAAAATCAAACACACACACAAAACAAAAAGCCCAAATAGCTCGCTCCAGCTTTCCAATCCAGACGCAGTCAGGCAAGTGATCACTTGAAAAATAATAATGGTTTTAAATATGATCATTGAAACCTATGGAATGCCATGAAAGCAGAATAAATGAACTATTATGCGGAACATCAATCCCAAATCTAATGTACATGTTTTTCTCTCCTCTTCATTCAAAAATGGATCAGCCTTTACACAGAACCAAGTATGGAACACAAGCCTTTACATAGAACCAAGTATGAAACACAAGCCTTTACACTGAGACAAGCGTGGAACAAACATCTGATCCTGATATTGTTTGGTTGCCATTCTGGCAATCCTGTACACAGCTGCAAGTGGGGAACAGATACCTGATCATGAAACTGATTTGTGGCTGTTCTGTCAATCAAGACACCGAATTGCAGCCATCCTAGACATGCTGAAAATCATCATGAATGAAACTCCACAAATTACAAACCTATTTCTAGCACCTTACTATTACTTAACAACCCATTTTAATGCAACAGACTTATTAGTAGCTACGTCACATTTTAACGGAACCCCAACCCCCTCTAAATGGGGGGGGGGAATTCACTGTAATATTCAGTAACACACACACACAAAGACTTAATAACAGCTCAAACAAAGTGACACAAAATAAAGAGTAAAAGATAAAGGACAGAGTCAACGGAGAAATATATTCCTACAAATACGACTACTCATTGTTTGGTACAAGTCTTAGTGGTGGTTACTTCCTATTTTGTACAGGTTGTGATGGTGGCCCTCTCAAATTTCGTTACAGCCAATCGCAGCACGTCTTTGTGCATGCATTTGTAAATACAAGAGCTTTTTCCCACTGGAGACAAACTTTGATGTTTGACTATTACAAAGTGCAA
This sequence comes from Conus betulinus, assembly GCA_016801955.1. Lineage (NCBI taxonomy): Eukaryota > Metazoa > Mollusca > Gastropoda > Neogastropoda > Conidae > Conus > Conus betulinus. Next base: position 186,622 of record JADBJO010001366.1, on the reverse strand, counting down.
ACAACAATGAAAATCTGTTGGCACCAAAATTTGTGCACCAGCCCACTGTCACAAAGATCCACCACCTATCCCCACTTGGAGCAATCCTGCAGTTTCTACTAATTCACTTCAAGATTGGTGTGGTGTGGGGGGGGCGCAAATACTTATCTTTTCCACCCCTCTCCTACGCATTCAGTAGCTTACTTAGTCAAAATACAAGTGCGCCTATGGGTTGACAGGGAGTCATTTTTTGAAACCTCTTATAACTTCCAAATTAGAACATTTCCAGTAATCATAACTTGTTTCTTGGATTTTGCACCCACAATTAACTAACGGAAAGAAAGGCTTTTTTCTCAGGTTACTTGGTTTCCTATCAAGCTAATATACTCCATAAATTCTGAAGGAAAATGAATAATACTGCCTTTATAACCCAATAAAAATCTGAAGAATCTGTTTTTTTTTTTTTTTAAGAACACAATCATACATTCTATCATCATTATTTTCTTTTAATCTGAGTTCACATTTTTCCATGAGCATTCTATCATCATTATTTTCTTTTAATCTGAGTTCACATATTTCCGTGAGTCTGAGCCAGTTTCACACACACCAACATTCTCTTATTGTACTCCTCACGAAGGAAAATCCCTTACCTTTCATCTCACCCTTGTTGTTGACTATCACACCCGCGTTGTCTTCAAACACAATGAATGTGCCGTCTTTTCTCCTCATGGCTTTTGGCTTTTCTTTGTGGCATGATCAACAGACCGCTGGCATTACTGTCAACAGATTTTACTGTGTGTATGACTTGCAAAAGTAGTTTTACAAACTATGGATGGACTGCATCAAGTATTCTTTCGTTAGTCAAACTATGGATGGACTGCATCAAGTATTCTTTCGTTAGTCAAACTATGGATGGACTGCATCAAGTATTCTTTCGTTAGTCTAACTATGGATGGAAATAGAACTTAAAAACACTTTTGAAAACTCTTGAGTAGATGGTCAACAATATATGCCTCTTGGTTAAATCTTTATCATAATTAGACTGCGTGATGAAAACAACAATAAGTGGGGGAAAAAAAAAAGCAATGACCATCTGATACAAATATTAAGTCAGTTTTCCACAATGCTCAAGACGCTTAGAACCTTGCATGATGCAGCACTAAGCTCTCAATTATCTATGGGAAATATGCAAACTAACGTACCAGAAACAAATCCATCAATACGCAAACAAGAACATCATATGATTTACTGACAGTTACTACTCAATAACCCTAATAGTCATAACCCTGTGGTTAAGTACTGTGATTCAAAACAAGCAACCTTTGCACCCCACACAGAGTCCAGCTGCGCTACTCACCCTTCTTCCGGAGCTCAGGCTTTCCCTTCTTGACAGTGGCCACAAACATATCCCCTGCGCCAGCAGCAGGCAGACGGTTCAGGCGACCCTTGATCCCGTGCACAGCAATCACATACAGGTTCTTCGCCCCTGCCGCAGTCACATGAGTTTTAAAATTCCACTCCTGGTTTGAATACATGTTTACATAATTTCAGCACACTTGTAATCCCCACCCTCACTGCTCTGCACATACTTTTGATTTAGCAGCAGAGTTCAGACCCTGTTTACCCCAAAAGTGCTTTTGGTG
>JADBJO010001366.1:152500-180000 GCA_016801955.1 Conus betulinus | reverse complement strand
ATTTACTCTGAACGGGTCAGTACTACAATACGCTAGTTCTGTAAAAATTTATAGGCATTTATCTAATTTCAAAGCTTTCACGGAATCTGCATATTGAATGCATTTTGAATAAAGCGAGGAAAAGTTTTAACTTTTTAAAAATCATAAGCAAACAAAAGTGGGGACAAGACAAAGATACCTTAGCATTACTGTCTTATTTATTTATTATGCCACGAAGTATTCTTTAGCGCCCCACAACACTTAGTCAATAAATTACAAATACAGACTGCAAATCGTATAAAACTGGCACTTGGAGTTCCTATACATACATGTAACATGGGAACATACCATGAAATCGGAGTTTTGCCTCTCAATGAGTTTCGAAAAGCGTCTGCATCTAAATTTGTTTTAAAGAACTCTTCTTCACAAAACTTTTTGTGCTAAAGAAGTATCCTTAAATTCAGAAACAGATTTTGCAAAAAGAACTAGAAGCATAAAATCAACTTTATCCATTCAGACATATACTACTACTCTATTGAAAGAATCAAATATAAATCAAACTAATATCGCCTCGAGCCCCTTCTACGCACCCATTCCCGAATGGGAACAAATCAAAGCTAAATTTGATACAAATTACACTGTATTAAGTAAAAACAAACCTCTTTTAAAAGCGATGTAAATTGCCATTTGGAAAATGTGTATAAAAATAACTTGAAAGTTTTTACGGATGGTTCAGTACTAGATGATCGTAACACTGGCGCAGCTTTTATCATACCAACCTTAAAAATGAAGAAATTGTATCACCTTGGGAAAAAAAAAAAAAACTTATCGATTTTTACCGTAGAACTAGTAGCAATTCTAATGTCTCTAAAGTATATTCAAAATTCTTCCACTAAAAACTTGTCAACTTCTACTTTGTAGTGATTCTAGATCAGCGTTTTCTGCTTTACAAGCTCCAAATTCAAAGATTCGTGATGAGATGATAACGGAAATAAATTACGTAATGCATCTTCTATCAATGAAGAGAGTCAATATTACTTTTTGCTGGGTGCCCTCTCACTGCGGCATTTCATCCAATGAGAGAGTTGAACAAGCTACTCGAAGAGCAGCTCGCAACATTGAAGGCACAACTTCATGCAGTACAGATTTGGATTTGTCAGAATGTTATTTACTAAATAAAGCATCAAACGACAGATTTAAACATTTATTGATAAGCACAGATTGTCTGTATTATAAAAAAGAAATGTGTTAAACCAAGCCCTGATATTAACCCGAAAACACAATTTAGAAAAAATCCAAACTCCAATTTCCAGAGACGTAGAAAGCTTAATTCATCGCATGCGATTAAATTCACCTCGAACTAAATACTGCAAAAATGTCTCATGTATGTGTGGGGAACCTCTCGGTGTTAGTCATCTGTTACTGGACAGTGCAAGAACAAAAATAGTAGTGCAAAGGGAAGGTGCTGAAATTTTATCTGATGGATCGACTTCACTGAACTTGCCTTACATGTTGAATAACAATTTTTTTAATGTGTTTCATTTGTAAACATTTATTACAAAGCCCAGTTGGAATAATCCCTTGTATTATAACTTAATTTTTATCAGAGAAACTTTTTTCAACACATTTGAACAAACACATGCTCATCTTAATCAAATTCAATCATTAATATGATGCCGCTTACAAATTAAGATACAACATAAGATTGTATTATATACACTCTTTAACTCCTCAACTATACGCTTAAATGAAGTGTCCCAAACTAGAATATTATGACCACGTCAACACTGGAAAATGTGCTGAAATGCAGACACCATTCAAAAGACTGCTTCCAACTTCATCAGATACACCCCTAGTCCAGAGACACTATTGAAGAACAGAAAACTAGTCCCATTGGTCATGGTGAAATTACTGTATTTCTTTAAAAAAAACAAAAAAACTGTGGCCCTCTAAAAATCATATCATAAACTTACCTATTAACACACACACGCGCGCGCGCGCGCACGCACACACACACACACACACATAAAACAAAAAGGTGTCACTGTGTGGGGTCATGTTCCCATACGCTGCATCACATACGGTAAGCTTAACGAGGCAACAGTGCGCAGGAGTTATAGCTGATGGATAGATAGATAAATGAATAAGATGAAAGAATTGAAAACGAGGGTCTCGTGGCTATCTCTTAGCAGATGTTTGATCTGGGCATCATAGTTAGTCCAAGTCGCTGGTCAGTCAGACCTTGGGGGGTATCAACCTAATATTATCTACACCACTACACTCAAGGGCATGTGTGTGCGTGCACGTGTTTATTGGTGTGTGGGTGTGTGTCTGTATCTGTGTGTCTAGGTCTGTGTGACTGGGTCTGTGTGTGTGTGTGTGTGTGTGTGTGTGTGTGTGTGTGTGTGTGTGTGTGTGTGTGTGTGTGTGTGTGTGTGTGTGTGTGTGTGTGCGCGCGCGCGCGTGTGCGTGTGTGTGTGTGTGTGTGTGTGTGTGTGTGTGTGTGTGTGTGTGACCCTGGCGGGTCCGTGTATATACCGGCGCATGTGGTGTGTGCGTGCGTATGCAGGCATACGTACACGCGCTCATGTGCGTGCATATGCATGTATGCATGTGAGTGTTTGTGACATGCGCGCGCTTGTGTTAGCGTGCTTCTGCATGCACACACATGTATGCTCATGTGCGTTAAAACATGTTTGTATGCTTGTGTATAGGGATATGCGTGTGTGTGTGTATGTGTGTGTGTGTGTGTGTGTGTGTGTGTGTGTGTGTGTGTGTGTGTGTGTGTGTGTGTGTGTGTGTGCTTGCATTTGATTAGTTGTGGATAATGGCTGTTTAGAAGATGGCATTCCAGTAATGATTGATAATGATAATATACTGGTCAACACACAAGTTAAGGGCTGGCTTCAGATTTCAGTAGTTTTACAAAACTGTTATTTTACACCAAGACAACAATGGAGAGAAAGGCGCAACTTGAGCGACACTGCAACTTCAGTTGCTGCTACACGTGCCCAAACCTGCTTTACACCCATTGCAAGCTAGCAACACTGTTGTCAGGGGCGCTCAAAATGTTACAAATTCACGAGAAATTGACAGAAATTTGGTTGCTTCTTGCTGAAGAAGCAGAGCTGCTGCAGATTTCTGGCACAGTGTACGTGCAAGTCATGGTTGTGGTAAACACTGCTCAGCAAAAGTTCAACGCAAATGTGTTTTTAAGGGCGACAACCTGGGCTCTCAATAAACATGCCACCAAGACGACGACTTTCAACACTCGATCGCGGGCGGGCACTGGGATGGCTCCAGGACGGTGTTTCCGGTCGGGAAGTGGCCAGACGACTGGGAGTGAGCCACTCTGTCATCCAGCGACTCAACCAACGCTTTCAAGCCACTGGAAGTGCTGAAGAACGCCCCCGCTCTGGACGCCCAAGAGCAACGACTCGGCGACACGATCGGTATCTCCAGCTGTCGGCGCTTCGAGACAGATTCATCTCTGCCAGGACGTTGAGAAGTAACCTGCGGACAGCAGCTAACGTCCTCATCAGCTCTCAGACCGTTCGACGTCGCTTGCATGAAGCTGACGTCCACTCAAGGGCAGCTGCTGTGCTTCCGCCTCTCACACAACGTCATCGCCAGGCTCGTATGGCGTTCTGCCGCCGCCATCAGCGATGGAACAGACAGCAGTGGGGCAGGGTGCTCTTCACGGACGAGTCACGCTTTACTCTGTCCACCTGTGATGCCCGCAGGCGCGCGTGTGGCGACGGGTGCGGGAGCGGTTTGTGGACGCCTGCGTTCAGGAGCACGATCGCTACGGAGGCGGGTCCGTGATGGTGTGGGGCGGCTTCCATCTTCACGGCAGAACCCCTCTGCACCTTATTAGAGGTAATCTCACCGAAAAAGGTACAGAGATGAGATTGTGAGGCCTGTCATCATCCCCACCCTCCAGGCCATGGGACCAGGCTCCATTCTTCAAGATGACAATGCCACCCCTCATCGCGCTCTGGTGGTCAGGGACCTCCTGCAGCGTCAGCAAGTTGTCCGTATGGACTGGCCCAGCCCGATCCCCGGACTTTTGCACCCATCGAAAACCTCTGGGACATCCTCGGACGCCGAGAGTCATGGACAACCATCCTGCGCCTGTTGATGTTGCTCAGCTCCAGCTCCTGCAGCAGGAGTGGCTCGCAATCCCTCATCAGGTGCTGCAGAACCACGTCCACTCCATGCGGCGACGGCTGACGGAATGTCTGGCAACAAATGGTGGTTGCACACCAGCTACTGAACATGAACAAACTGAATTGACATTTCCTGCAAACTTTTCGAAAGGGGGGAGGGGAGGGGGGGGGGGGGGGGGGGGGGGGGGGGTGGGGGGGGTTCTGATGTCTGTCAAGGTGATGAAATGTGTCGTGTTGATGTTTTTTTTCAGTTGAGTCGGAAGATGAAATGTCAAATTAAATTATCCTTTCAGATGGATGTGTTTTCTTTTTGTTGTTTGCTCTTGAGAGAGGATTGTTAAGTGAAAAGAAAAAAGCGTATTACATGGAAATGATATCAAGATGAGACAAAACTTGAATAATGAAAATCTAAAACGGAAAAAAGGGAAAACACACACACACACACACACACACACACACACACACACACACACACACACACACACACACACACACCACTTACACACACACACACGCACGCATACTCACATGCGCGCGCGCGCGCGCGCGCACACACACACACACACACACACACACACACACACACACACACACACACACACACACACACACGCACGCACGCACGCACGCACGCACGCACGCTCTCTCTCTCTCTCTCTCTCTCTCACACACACACACACACACACACACACACACACACACACACACACACACACACACACACACACACACACACACACACACACACACACACACACACTTTAGCCTATCGACGTAAAAACAAATACAGCACCACTCTTAAGCTTCTCCCCTTCCCTCCACTTCAGAATGTGGGACACATAGTAATTGCTATGGATGACACGTTACATATAGCATGCACCCTGCGTGAGAAATGGAAAAATGAAGGAAGCAAGGTAATGAGTGAACGATATTGACTGGATGACACGGGAAACGATTGAATGAAGTTCCAACAGGCAACTCTTATGTCGGCACTACCCAGGCAGGCAGCCCGTTATATAAACGAGTGTGGATTGCAAAGCGCTTAGAGCTTGGTCTCTGGCTGAGGATAGGCGCTAAAAGTATTCATAATGATAATAACAATAGCATGACAGTCGCAAACACGCGTTCACACCACCACCACCACCACCACCATCCCACACAAACACACGTGCGCGTGGGTTGTGTACGAGACAGTTCAAGACACACCTCATTTTCAGGCATTACCCGTTCAACAAATGTTAGTTAACAGATAAAGTAGTTGATCGATCAATCAAAACAAAAACAAAAACACGAAAAAAAAAAGAAGAAGAAAGAAGAAGAAAGAAAGAAAATGAATGCAATTTTATGTTCCCACACCGGCACTCCTCTCCCCCACCCTCTTTTCCAGGTGTGTGTGTGTGTGTGTGTGTGTGTGTGTGTGTGTGTGTGTGTGTGTGTGTGTGTGTGTGTGTGTGTGTGTGTGTGAGAGAGAGAGAGAGAGAGAGAGAGAGAGAGAGAGAGAGAGAGAGAGAGAGAGAGTGTGTGTGTGTGTGTGTGTGTGTGTGTGTGTGTGTGTGTGTGTGTGTGTGTGTGTGTGTGTGTGTGTGTGTGTGTGTGTGAGTGTGGAAAAGCGTGGGGGGGAGAGGCAAGTGCATCTAATCGTCGTCCTGTTACAATCGTTGTGCCTCTGTTTCGTGAAGAAGGTGGATGAGACATTTACACATATGCGGAAACGACATATGCATGTGTCACGGTTACATCCTTGTTGTACCATCTAGTCCTCGCCCTCCACAGGTGGGAGCAACGCCTCTTTAAAGGGATGAGAAAAAAGAAAATATGTATCTACGAGGACAACAGATATGCGCTGGCGTGCTCCTTTTTTATACTCCCAGTTCTTAAAGAACAGGGAGTACTTTAGAATGGGAACGGAGAAATGCTGTCTGTGTGTGTGTGTGTCTGTGTGTCCGTGGTCAAAAATGTGTTCCACTCGCTCCAGACAAAACTACTGAGCCGATCTTTCTGAAAATGTGTAGGTATGTTCATTATGGGTCAAGGATGATGCTCGATGTTTTACTTTACCGTTACAGCCGTTACTAACGGCTGTAACGGCCCTGTAACGGTTTTCTTTTCTTTATGGAATATCTCAGAAAATACTTGGCTGATCTTTGTGAAAATTAGCAGGTACGTTCATTATGGATCACGGGGGATGCCCGATGTTTTAGTTTATCCCGTTATAGCCGTTGCTAACGGCTGTAACAGCCTGTAACGGTTTTTCTTCTTCTTTACAGAATATCTCAGAAAGTACTTGGGCCGATCTTTCTGAAAATTTGTAGGAATGTTGATTATGGGTCACAAATAATGCCTGATGTTTTAGTTTACCGTTATACCGTTACTAACAGCTGTAACGGCCTGTAACCCTTTTTTCTTCTTCAGGGAATATCTCTCAGAAAGTACTTGGCCGATCTTTGTGAAAATCAGCAGGTATGTTCATTATGGGTCACGAATAATGCCCGATGTTTTAGTTTACCGCTATAGCCGTTACTAACGACTGTAACGGCCTGTAACGGTTTGTTTTTCTTCATGGAATATCTCAGAAAGTACTTGGCTGATCTTTGTGAACATCAGCAGGTATGTTCATTATGGGTCTCGGATGATGCCCGATGTTTTAGTTTACCGTTATAGCCATTACTAACGGCTGTAACGGCCTGTAACAGTTTTTTTTCTTTATGGAATATCTCAGAAAGTACTTGGCTGACTTTGTAAAAATTAGCAGATATGTTCACTATGGGTTACGGATGATGCCCGATGTTTTAGTTTACCGTTATAGCAGTTACTAACGGCTGTAACGGCCCATAATGGTTTTCTTCTTTATGGAAAATCTCAGAAAGTTCATGGCCGATCTTTCTGAAAGTTTGTAAGTATGTTCATTATAGGTCACAGACGATGGCCGATGTTTACCAAAATAGCCGTTACTAACGGTTACACCCAGCCCAAGACGGTTTTTCCTCTTTATGGAATATCTCACGCGTATTCAGGATAAACTGGGAGTAGAGAGAGAGAGAGAGAGAGAGAGAGACAGACAGACAGACAGACAGACAGACAGACAGACAGACAGACAGACAGACAGAGACAGAGACACAGAACACAGAGACAGAGAGACAGACAGACAGACAGACAGACAGACAGACAGAGAGAGACAGAGAGAGACAGACAGAGAGAGAGAGAGATGATGATGATGTCGCTTAAAGCCCAGCCGACCGCAAAGGGCCATATCAGCACTGTCACCTCGTTGAAGACAACTCTCAAAATTAATTATTAACGAGAAAAGAGTACACACCAGCTCATTAAAACAGATTTTCTTTCTTAAAAAAAAAAACAAACAAACAAACAAAAAAAAAACACCGCCGACATTCCGGTGGGGGGAGAGAGAAAAGAGGGGAGGAAAACAAAGCAAAATATAAGCAACCCGTCAATCACAACATGCAATGCCTCCACTCTCCAGAACCATACGGCCATCTCCATCCAAAACAGTTCCGTATCATCCAACATCCGCCACCACCATCCCTACTCGCACCCACCCACTACCCAATTCAAAGGCACCAAAGAAAATGTGACTATAATTATATCGACAAGCCCTCTTCCACACACTTTACAAGCACGTATAAATATACACATTATCCCAACGAGTTGTACCAAAATACGAAAAAGGAGAAGGGGGGGGGGGGGGGGGGGGGGGGGGGGGGGGGGGGGGGGGGGGGGTCCAATAACAACGCCCAATACATTAAGCTATGCAGAGAGAGAGAGAGAGAGAGAGAGAGAGAGAGAGAGAGAGAGGAGGGGGGGGAGGGGGAGGGAGGGAGGGAGGGGGAGGCGCAGACAGACGGACAGATAGACAATGTGCAATTAGACAATGTGCAAACACATGTGCGTAATTCAACAACGACAAAAGCAACAGCAGCGACAAAAAGCCAGCGATTCGGGATATCAGTTACTGCATTTGTTTATATGAGAAAGGATTCGAGAGGATACTGTTTGTACAACGAACTGATTTTTTTGACAAAAGAAAGAAAGAAAGGAAAGAAAGAAAAAGAAAAGACTACTGCCCACTCCTAACACCCCATTTTATCAACCAAAAAACTTTGTAAGGGAACGTTTAAAGAACACATGAGATTTTCATGAAGTCTACTGTAAAGTGTTTTTGTCTGATATCATGTAAGTCGCAACACTATGTAACACATTTTTTAAAAATCATGTTTGAAAAACAGGAGCAAATTGTTCCAGTAAGACCAATCACTACACATAATGCTTGATTCAAAGAGATCTATTCTGGGCAGAGGAACTGATAATTCATGAAAACGTATGTTTTGATTGAATGGGGAATAATTTCTGACACCTGGAGGAGTAATGCTAACAACTACTTTGTGAATTTATCTTACCTAGGTGTATTAGAACCCGAACGTTACTTTCGGCAAGGCCATTATAGCAAGTTTCTTTTAGAGAAGAGAATGGCTGATAATTTCAAAAGCCTTCGCAACGTCAACGAAAGTTTTAAGCTTAGGCCTACCTGTTAATTATTTGTTATTGATAATTAAAAAGCCACTTATCGACCACTTTCGTCAGTGCTGTATGTCAAGAGAGTGACTTTATTTAAATCCAGACTGACTAGTATGAATAAAATTATATTTGCTGACTAGTATGAATCAAATCATATTCGCTTAGATGGATTAAAGTGTGTGTGTGTGTGTGTGTGTGTGTGTGTGTGTGTGTGTGTGTGTGTGTGTGTGTGTGTGTGTGTGTGTGTGTGTGTGTGTGTGTGTGCGTGTGTGTGTGTGCGTGCGTGCGCATGCGCGTGTGTGTGTGTGTGTGTGTGTGTGTGTGTGTGTGCGTGCGTGTGTGTGTGTGTGCACGTGCTTGCGTGCGTGCGTGCGTGAGCGCGTGCGCGCGCACGCGCGCGCGTGTTTTTGTGTATGTCACGGCATCCATTAAGACACTGATATTCTCAAAGCAGTTTAATCCTTCCGCCAAGTTTCCAATAAATAAGGGTCTCCTATGTTTTATCTTCATTTCTACTACTTACACTGAGATGTTCTTTTCGCAGTATTGTCACTGACTGATCATTTAATAACAGGCACGTTTCCAGCCTGATTTGGCATCAGGTCGAAACATTTATAACCGGAAATAGCGAGAACAGAATCCAGTATACTGTCAGTCAAGCGTGATTCTGACAAAGAAACAGGTGATACATTTTCCCAAAGTTGTCTGATATAGAAGATATTTCAGTCACTTGATTCCGTTATTGAAATGTGGAAGAAAAAAAAAACAAACGCAAAATGGTGAAAAATGCCATAGCACCACAAGGTAGGACGAATGATAAATTGATAGTGTAAGATGCATAGCATGAGAATTAATGAATTGTTAATCTCAAATGCTTCTTACGCAAAAGACAAAAATATCAGATTTATGTATGAAGAGTGGCACAAAAGCTTCATGACAAAAAATTACACGTGCAAGCTTTATGGGTATTGCAGAAAGAGTAAACAAGGAGAAGAATAGAGGTTAAATATTCATAACTTGGAAAACGAAGAGTTAAGAAAGAACAATAAATGACAGCTGGTACTTCACTGCAAAAGGAAAATCAACCGAAAGGCTAATTAAGACGACATTTTGCAGAGGAGGGTGGGGAGCTTGACTGGTCATTTGGGAGTGTCCATTTGGGAGTGGGGAAGAGACTGGACATTTGTTCTGACAAGAGTTTTGAATTAACGATGGATAATGGTAGGTTAATTACAAAGGAGAGGAAACACTCATTTGGGGTGTTTCTTCGCCCTACGTGTCTGTGTGTTGAAATGGTGGTGGATATTGTCAGGAGATGAATGAATGTCAGAGGATGGGTCAGGATTTCCGTATGGTCCATTACCTGTGTACTGAAAGGATTTATGCCATGACTGACCCAGTCCATGGCTCCCTGCATCCGTGGGTTACTGAGGAAGCACCATTGCGTCACGGACGTTTCAGGTTTTCCGCCAGATTTGCAGTGCCCCATAACGTTCGGGTACATTTGTACCTTTGTGCAGATCAACGTCTGACCGAAATGATGGAGAATTATCAATAAAACGGACATTGAAACGATCACTTGTAGCAATGGAAGTGACAATTGGAAGGAGCTAAGGAGAGGGAGGGGAGAGAGAAGAGAGAGAGAGAGAGAGAGAGAGAGAGAGAGAGAGAGAGAGAGAGAGAGAGAGAGAGAGAGAATTCTGTGCGTAGTAGAGAGAGAGTGGTGGTGGTGAGTGTGTGTGGTAGTAGTAGTAGTAGTAGTAGTAGTAGTGTGGTGTGTGTGTGGTGGTGGTAGTAGTAGTAGTAGCAGTACTAGTAGCAGTGTGTGCCCTTCGTTTAATTTGTTTTCACTAAGAGAGAGAGAGAGAGAGAGAGAGAGAGAGAGAGAGAGAGAGAGAGAGAGAGAGTAGTATAGTAGTAGTAGTAGTAGTAGTAGTAGTGGTGTAGTAGTAGTAGTAGTAGTAGTAGTAGTGGTGTTGGTGTTGGTGTTGGTGGTAGTAGTAGTAGTAGTCGTCGTCGTCGTAGTAGAAGTAGTAGCAGTACTAGTAGTAGTGTGTGTGTGTGTGTGTTCATTTAATTTTTTAAACAGAGAGCGTGTGCGACCCCTTGTTGGCAAATTTTGCTCCAGGGGCCAACAGGCTGAGTCGCACTTTACTTTATTTCATTTTATTTTTTAACATGCGCGCTGGTGACCTACTCGTTTTTGAGTGAACCAGTCTTTTAGGAATAAGAATAAGAAGAAGAAGAAGAAGAAGAAGAAGAAGAAGAAAGAAGAGAGAGAGAGAGAGAGAGAGAGAGAGAGAGAGAGAGAGAGAGAGAGAGAGAGAGAGAGAGAGAGAGAGAGAGACAGACAGACAGACAGAGACCGAGACAGAGAGAGCAAGGAAAGGGGTGAAGAGGAAAGATGGAAGGGAGAGGTCAAGGGGCAGATGTATAAAGGGGCATGGGAGGGGAGGGTGGAAAAAAAGACAAACACCGAGAGGGATTAAGAATGTCAATAGCACAAGCCTACTGTGTGGATAGTTGAAAGGGTCCGGACCGGAACCCAACTCGGCAAATCACATAAACACACGCTTCTTCAATTTACTGCTTAAAAAAAAAAAATCCTAAAACAATCACAGACAGAACACGCGACAGCAATTGACATTCATATTAAAGATAAGATTTCTTCTTCTTTTTTTTTTTTCACTTAATTTTACCATTGACAGCTCGATGCTCAGACTCTATCTACGGTCTTACTTTCTTGCTGACGGAAGGCTACAAAATGGAGAAACACACACAAAAAAAATGCATCCTTCTTCCTCACTTTGAACAACATTAAATAAGCATGGCATGTGGAATCTAAAAGTTGAAAAGATTTCGGTTTTTCAATTTATTTCTAGAGATGACATACTCTCACGAACCAAATGCATCATCCAAGGCATATTCGTCAGTTCTTCTCAAGGCCTGATTTTTGCACACGTCCCTTTACCGATTTCAAGTCTGCCGATGAGTGGAATTTCCTCAAAGGTGGATTTCCGTGCCCAAACATCGACATTTGCTCAAGAAAATTCAGGGGCGTGTTGGATCTTCTACTGCGAATTGTGTGCCACAAAACTGTATGAGGATTGTGTTAGTTGTTACTAGGAATCTGTAAAAATGAGCAAGAAATGTGCAAAGTGTACAAAAAAAAACGGTTTATCCGACCGAAGAGCTGAAATGTTTGGACAAGTAAGTTGCTGCAGCATTTCAGTGCGGTTTGACCCTCGACGTATGCCGTTACTTTTCGCGCTAATTGCACCGGCAACCGTCGAACTTGCATATCTCACAAGTCCTAAATGAGCTACCGGCATTGGATTATGTGGTTACCATGGTTCAAAAGTTTATCATGCAATTGTTCTGTCAGAACATTTAGGTATTATTTTAAATGGCACTCCACCGCCTTATGTCGCAGGTGGGTGGGGTCGCTGGAACGCCACATTCATCTCTCACTTGTCTTGTTAGCGTGTCACGACTCTTAGTCTTACTGTCTCAGGCTCTCGCCACTCAGTCCTGCTTCCTCCTGGACTCCATAAATGTAATAACATACAAAGTCTTAAAGGTACATACATCATACGCTGTCTATAATTTTGAAAGATTGTTCAGCGTTGGAATATGAAAAAAACATTGCAGATCAATGTAAAGAAAGTCCCAAAATATTTTGGAAGTATGTACAATCTAAAATGAAATGCAAACCAACCATAAGTTTATTAAAAATGCCAAATGGAGACACGGCTGTATCGGATGTAGATAAAGCAAATACATTAAATAATTTTTTCTCTAGTGTTTTTACAGAAGAGGACACGAGTAATCTTCCTAAATTAGATTTTGCATCAAGGTCAGATGGAATTACTTTATCGGATATAATAATTACTCCTGCAGCTGTACAGCAAAAAACTTAGCGCACTGAAGCCATATAAAGCACAAGGACCTGATAAAATTCCATCTAAATTATTAAAAGAATTGAGTAATGAATTATCCTTACCTTTATGTGTGCTATTTAATAAATCGATTGAAGATGCATCTGTTCCATCCGACTGGAAAACAGCTGATGTGATAGCTATATTTAAAAAAGGTACTAGAACAGACCCAGGTAATTACAGACCCGTCAGCTTAACAAGTGTAATAGGTAAAGTCTTGGAGTCAGTCATTCGTGATGTCATAGTTGATTATATGGAGAAACAAACTTTACGTCCAGAGTCAGCATGGGTTTCGACAACATCGTTCATGTTCTACTCAATTATTGGAGGTCATGGAAGACTTGACTCAGATGATGATAAAGGAAAATCTATTGATATAATATATTTGACTTTCGTAAGGCTTTGATACAGTGCCACATGAAAAATTACTAATAAAATTAGGTTCTTATGGAATTTCAGGCCATGTTTTAAATTGGATCAGGGATTTTTTAAAGAATAGAACTCAGCGAGTTAAAGTTGGGGCTACCTATTCTAGTAAAACATTGGTGAAGAGTGGAATTCCGCAAGGTAGTATTCTTGGCCCTGTATTATTCACAATTTTTATAAATGATTTACCTCAATCATACACACAGTTTCTGTAAGATTTTTGCTGATGATACTAAAATTATATAATACAACAGAAAATCATGAATTGTTACAAATGGATATTGATACTTTGGAAAGATGGTCTGAGACATGGAACTGTATTTTAATGCTTTAAAATGCAAAGTACTGCATATTGGCAAAAAGAATCCCGAGCATGACTATGTTATTAAAGGTACTCAGACAGTTATTATAACCAAATGTGAAGAAGAAAAAGACTTGGGGGTCATTTTTGATAAAAATTTACTTTTTGATAATCATGTGTACAATGTTGTAAATAAGGCAAATAAAGTGATCGGAATCATACGGCGTTCTTTTGATTTTCTAAATAAAGATACTTTTCTCAAATTATATAAAGCCCTAGTCAGGCCGATCCTTGAGTATGGAAATATTGTTGGGTATCCATATTTGAAAAGACAGTCTTCCGCAATAGAAAAAGTACAGAGGAGAGCTACTAAATTGATAAAGGAATTGAAAGACCTACCATATCAAGATAGATTGGAAAAGTTGAAATTACCATCTTTGAAAGCTCGACGATTACGGGGGGTGACCTGATTCAAGCCTACAAATTGTTTAATCATGTTGATGATATTGACCCTACTAAATTTTTTACTTTATCCAACTTCGATAAAACAAGAAAAACCTACTGATAAAATTCACATTGAGTTTAGCCGTACTAACAGAAGAAAATTCACTTTCAGTAATCGAGTTGCACCTTATTGGAATCAACTTGCACCAAATATAAACGTGCACCTAATTTAAATGCTTTCAAAAATCTTATAGACAAAGGTAACATGCTAATAGATGTATTATTTGATTACGATGTTTAAATATCTTGAGCATGCTTATGACCTTGAGGTTAACTTATTTTTCATTGAATGATGGGACAAATTATAAGCCGTGAGGCTTAATGAATCTGTTAAGATTTTGTCCCTATTTTGAGAAGCAAATTAAACCATAACAGCCAGATATAGTTTCATTGACAGACACATTTCAGAGTTTATTGTGGTGGTCTTCAATTGAACACATCACTGGCACAAGGTACAGTCCAAAAAAGACCACTTGTAGTCTGTGGCTTATTGAAAAATTGTTCACTACTGAGAATGAAAGATTATATATTTATAGAAGTTTGTTATTGTTAATCATAAAGTGCTAGATAGAAATAAGAAGTGAAATAAAAAATGAATTTAAGTTTAAAGCATGATTGGAAATTGTGGTTCATATCATATCCCCAGTTCATACTCGGAGAAAATGATTTTAAAACATACTTCAGTATGGAGATCAGATGAAAGTTTGAAAGGTTAAAAGTGATGGTTTTTAAACTAAAGTTTAACAGATTCAACTGTGGAAGAAGCCTTGGTGATTGAGAGTAGTTTGATGAGCTATACAGACCACTGCACAATTAAGTCGGTTCAATTATATGAAATAAATGCAACAGTTGATACCAAGAGACAGATGTGGGCAATGAACAGTACAGATCTCTCTGTATGATTATTGTAGAATTTGTAAACGGAGATCAGGAAACAAACATGACATTGTGATTATGTTGAAGTGGAATTTATGATTGATTGGGGCTTTATTAATGTAGATTTTTTTCATTTAAGTTTTATACAGATCTCAGTAAGAGAATATATACTGCTTTTAATGAATAGCCTACAGCACAAAAATCATCCCCATTTAAAATCTTGGAGGTCTATCTTGAACTTGATGATTTCAGTGTTGGTTGGTAGGTACTACTGATTTCGGGTCACAATGAACGTTAGCTCAGTAAGGATTCATTGTCATAAAAAAAAAAAAAAAAAAAAAAAATTATTAGACCATATGTTACGTATTAAATGAAATGTTAGTGTTCATAATTTCACAGTGTCACAAAACAAAGCTAAAGATTAGAATTGCTAGTTCGTAACAATTGATGGTTAGTTTATTTGAGTGAATCAATGAACAGTTTTCTGTCTCTTTACATCAGTTACATTTTCTGTAGGGGGAAAAAAATACAAGATTCAAATGGGATATAATGTTAACGCTTCGTTAACTCATAAGATAATTTTCCTATGTTTCATAACATGATATTGTGAAATGTATGCAGTTGTTTAGTGTCATTTCTGATTGAAGGGATAAGAGGACACCAAAATTTTCAGTGGAAAGGAAAGACAGTTCCTAGATTTTCAAAAATCTGAGTTGATTTGCCTTTCTGCTTATCTTTTCAGCCTGCCTTTCAATTTCACCTGTATAAATCCCAGTTTTTCCAGTCAAACATGAC
This sequence comes from Conus betulinus, assembly GCA_016801955.1. NCBI lineage: Eukaryota > Metazoa > Mollusca > Gastropoda > Neogastropoda > Conidae > Conus > Conus betulinus. The sequence goes on along the minus strand of JADBJO010001366.1, from coordinate 164,479 downwards.
CTTGACCCCAATTCCTATTCTCCTGCTGCTTCTGTCCAGTCAATAAACGAGCTGTAGAGAGGGGATGAAGAGGTCACAGGATTGGAGATGTAGGACTGGGAAAGAGATGGGCAAAGGGAGAGGTGGGGGGAGGAGAAGGAACTGAGGGAGGATGGGAGAGAGGGTTGCCAGAGGGGTTCCCCCCCCCCCCCCCCCCCCCCCCCCCCCCCCCTCTTTCCACATACTGTAAGAACCAGTTCCTGGAGAAATATTACTGAGATAGAAAGGATTCTAGAACTTCACGGATTATGTATGTCTTTATGGTGATGAATTAAAAACCTGTCATGTCATACTTACGTCTGACCAATATTGATTTCTTCCAATTTGTCTCCGGTTGTAGTAATTATGTGATGGGAAATGGTGAACTTAAGTTTGTGTTTTAATGAGTGTGAAGTGTGTTTTTATGGACTCTTGAGTCACTTAAGTTTTATCCTTTGTGATTACAGTCCATAACATACAGGCTGTGTGATACTGGAAGTCTTGTCACTGTTTAGTGGTCTGTTTCGAAGACATTTTTTTTAGTTTTACTATGTCTTAGTCTCTCTATCCTTACACGTGTGTGTGTGTGTGTGTGTGTGTGTGTGTGTGTGTGTGTGTGTGTGTGTGTGTGTGTGTGTGCAAGTGTTTGTGCATGTGTGTGCACTTGCATGTAGAGTGCACATGAGGATTTGAACTTTGAAGCATTGAGAGTTTCCAAGTCGTACCTGTAGGCCGAGTTATAAAGAGGATGAGATTACAGTCATCTGTGTACTGTGTGTGTGTGTGAGTGTGTGTGTGTGTGTGTGTGTGTGTGTGTGTGTGTGTGTGTGTGTGTGTGTGTGTAGGGGTGCCTGAGCATTTGAAGCATAGAGACTGCTTTCAAGTCTTGACAGAAGGCCGAGTTATAGAGAGCGTGAGATCACTGTGATGTACTGTTTATCATTATGCTTGCAGGACAAACTGTGATTATCAACAGTTTTGGTCACATGTAATATCTGTACAAATTTCAAAAAGATTTGACCATTCCGCTCATCTGACTGGTGAAGATCTCGACTAACTCTGTGAAGTGATACCATTCAAAACAGGCTAAGCCATTAAAATTCTGTTTTAGAAAGTGTAGAAAGTAAGTTGGCCATACCACAAAATCCGGTCATCAGATGGAGTTTAACAGGCTGGTAGGAAAGCATTTTTTAATTTTTTTATCCCTCTCTCCTGAAGAAAATCAGTGACGGGGAACAGTACTCTGGCCTTGATTTTTGCATAGATGTGTCTCTCATCTAAATCAAAGTAAAGTGAAGTTGTGTGCCGACAAGTATATTGCTATGCTTCGTTGAGTTTAATGTATTGTGTTAACTGTATTTGAATCTGTGGTTAACTGCCGACTAGTAAACTACAATGTTTTTTGAGCTAATGTATTATGTAACATATGACATATTATATTAACATTGACAGTTGAATGTTTCAGATATGGCACAAAGCCCTGCTTCAAGTGCGAAGTGTGTGGGATGACACTGAACATGAAAAATTACAAGGGCTATGAGAAAATTGCCATACTGCAATGCGTAAGTGCATGTTCCTCCTGCAGATATCCATCTTTGGTTTAACTTGACATGAGTTGAAGTAGTAGCCTCTGCTGGTGAGTTGGTTGGTGTGTTAGCTCTGCTAGTTACTTGGTTGGTGTGGTTGTTACGTTAACAAGATTAGAAGAAGGAACAAAAAAAAAAAAGAAAAAGAAACAAACAAACAAACCCTAACCCTTTGAATACCCTTTGAACCAGTTACGACAAAACCTTGGTAGACTAGTGACAGAAAGTGTGACCTGAGGGACAGCCATTAAATTTTTGTGCCGATCTGGATCAAAGGGTCGATCGAGGATCGGTTCATCAAGATGATGCAAATTAATACTGATCGAATCTTAATGAAACTTAATAATGAAAAGCTGGAACATGGCCCATGGACCAACCCATAGAATTCGGAATGGAGGATGGACCCAGGCTGTGTTAAGATTTGGTATAGACTAGCTGACAACTGATCGCGTGTCCACACAAAAAGTGAAAAGTTGGAATGAGGCCCACAGACAAACCCATAAAATTTTGGTGTGGATATATGTAGTATTGATCTGAATCAAAGGGGGGTAGAGGTTTGTGTGCCAGGGAGTGGTCTACAATTGTATGCACTAGGTTGTTTCTGAATCAGACGTTCTTCATGAAGTTTTCCTTTGTTCATTTTTGTTCATAAAATTTTTTTTTTGAATTTCTATTATTTTTTTAAATGCCTGTTACTGGCCGAATTTACCGTTCTAAATCATTGCAAAATTTTAGATTTGGTCTAATAAATTCATCTCCACTTACTCATTATCATACATAAACACATGGGCATATACATATGTACACAGTGACACACAAAAACACATACATGTACACATGAGCACATACATACACACAGACACACTCTTTGTCACTTTGAGTCTCTCGCACACACACGCATGCGCGCGCACACACACACACACACACACACACACACACACACACACACACACACACACACACACACACACACACACACACACACATGCAAGGGCAGATCAAGGGCGGATTTGTTGCTTTCTTATTCTTACTGCAGTTAGAGTGTTTTTTTTCTTTCTTTTTGTTTGATCTCTCAAGTTGAAGGTTTTCATTGTCATTGTGTTTATCTCCAAAGTGAAGCCATCATTATGCTTGAATAACTCTGATCTGTTGTAGTAGGCTGTCTAATGCAGTTAAAATAATGTTACAGCTGAGACTCACTCGTAGTTTTGTGACATTGGAAACTTAAATTGTGCATCACCTACTTTGCTCTTGTTTTGTCTGTTTGTTTGTTTTAATGTTTTCTCCTCTTTTGTTTGCTTTAATACTTTTCTCCTCAGCTGCTTTAGTTGGCAGTCATGCAGTTTTTTTTTTTTCATGTATTTTATTTTAGTTAGTATTTTTTCGTTGTTACAGATCAGGTTTTGCTTGGGTCATGTCTGTGTATGAGGCAGTGAGGTGGCTAATCAACTTGCCAGTAATGCCACAAATAAGAAGAAGTGCAGAGCCCTCATGTTAATGAAACCCAGAATTCAGACTAATGTCAAAGACCTGGTTAGAGGACTGGAACAATCAGTTCGATAACAGGTACTTTAAAATCTGTCCAGATGTTAATTTTTTTACTGTCTGCCACATGGTGACAGTAATGAAGAAATAGTTTTATTTCGATTACACACAGATTGTTCTTTTTACACCAGTTTGCTGTAGAAGGTGGAGAAACTGTGGTGCATTCAAAATGATGTACTGCTTTTTATGATGTCAGACACACGCTGTACAGCAGGCTGTATGAAAACTCTGTTCAGAGATGTCCCGTGTGACTTTGGACTTTGGAGTTCCTGAAACTGAGTGAAAGAGAGAGATTTGATTTTGATGAGGTGTCAACCCTGACAATGTATAGCCCGTCATGGTTGACAGCGTTATCAGCGTAAATTGAAAACTGGCTAGCGTCTCTCACATTTGCTCGCTATCTCTCTCTCTCCCCCCCCTCTCTCTCTCTCTCTCTCTGTGCACACACACGTGTGTGTGTGTGTGTGTGTGTGTGTGTGTGTGTGTGTGTGTGTGTGTGTGTGTGTGTGTGTGTGTTTGCAAACATAGGTGGATGAGAGTTTGGGGCACTGTGGTATTGGGCTAGGTGCAGCAGGGAGAGGGTGTGGTGGATGGGGTGAGAGGTGGAGGTAAAAAGAGGGTATTAATGTTTTGAATTGAGACAATTTTTGTAATTTTGCTTACGTACAAAAATACAAAGTGTGAATGTGTCAGCGTGTGACTATGTATTTTTATTTTACAATAACTGAAGGATTTGAACTCATACTACTGATGTCATTGTGCAGACATTACCCTACCACCAAACACACCCAGGTGGCGGATACTCCTGAAAGCCGGAGGATAGCAGAAAACACCAAAATTCAGAGCCAGGTAAGTGTCCTGGCTGATGCCACCAGTCTTGTGTGTCTATCTGTGTGTATGTGTGTGTATATATCTGTGTGTGTGTGTGTGTGTGTGTGTATACATCTGTGTGTGTGTGTCTATACATCTGTGTGTGTGTGTGTGTGTGTGCACTTGCAGGCTTGCACATGTATGTATGCATTCATTTGTTTAGTTCTCTGATTGTGTGTGTGTGTGTGTATATGTGTGTGTGTGTGTGTGTGTGTGTGTGTGTTGTGTGTGTGTGTGCACTAGTTGCAGGCTTACACATGTATGCATTCATTTGTTTCTCTGATGATTGTGTGTGTGTGTGTGTGTGTGTGTGTGTGCGCGCGCGCACTTGCAGGCTTACACATGTATGCATTGATTTGTTTAGTTTTCTGATTGTGTGTGTTTGTGTATGTGTGTGTATGTGTGCACGCACACACTCTCAGGCTTGCACATGCATTCAATTGTTTGGTTAAATGATTGTGTCTGCCTTAACACTTTCTGGGTATGGTTGGTTGTCTATGAAAATATTAAAGTGAACATTTGAGATTTGTGCATCTTATGACTGTAAGCATAAAAATGAAAAGCATGGTAGATTCTTTACATTGTGGGTAAGGCATGGCTAAGATTATCTCAGGTCCGTGTGTCCAAATCACAACGTGGGTAGATTGTTGGGTAGATTGTTTCTCCCCCTCCACTGAAATCTTTTTTTTTTTTTTTTTTTGCTGCCTCGTCTTCTCTGCCATATCAGTAGTACGACTGGCTTGCTGCTAATGCAGACTCCTTTAACACAACAATATCCAGATTTGCCCTGTTTGAGGCCTGTCACCCCCCAGTCCACAACCACACACAGGTCAGTATCGACATGAGCCAACCCACCAGAAGAGACACTGCACAGTTGCTTAGTCACTTGAGTGGTGTTCAGTGGTGCCTGTTCTGATCCAGCTTATGCAGGACACTACCTACTAAGGGCCCTGGTGATGACAGTGATTGCTTAGGGGCGAAGGGAGGGTCAGTGAGCATCCTCCTTGGGATGGGGCCTAGCCTTGTGAAGTGACCGTTCCCATGAACTTGAAGGTAAATTTGACTTTGACAAGAGTCCCGATGAGGAGAGAAAATTGAAACTGGAATCACTTTGAGAACAGGATTGGAAGTGGTACAGAATGTGAGTCTTTTTTTTTTAATAATTTTTTTTTTTTTAAGGGGATCGACAAGGATGATCAAGATGATGCCATGGAATTCCGTTCTGGTCAGAAACTGCATGGCAGATGTTACTTCAGACTTGCTTATCCCAGCATTGGTCATGCCCAGCAATTACACACACCTGCATTGATGGGTGAATGGGCAGGAAATTTAAGCGACAGTGTCACAGATGCTTGGAAGTGGGAGAGACTCAGCTGTGTGATTTATGGTCTTCCAGTTTGGGTTGGAACAAGCTGCGACTTAAAACATCACTCAAATTTATAAATACCTCTGGGGATTGAAACCAATGACCTCCTAGCCAGAAAGTCTGTGAGGCTAACCACTGTACCACAGGTCTCTGTAATGCTCAGTGGTGGTCAGGGTTCTAGTCTTTGGATGAGACTATTGAGAGGATTGATCAAAGTTTTAAGTGCTGAATGCTCTTAACAAATAATTAAGACAATGTTTTTTCTAGTCAGAATTCAGTAAACATGTCCACTTTGTTAGGAATAGTTTATGGACACCAGCAGACAGAAAAGAGAAAAAGACAACAGCACTGGTGCTGTTCCCAGAAACAGTACTCTAAGTTCACTCAAATAAATATTACATTAGTGCACAGTACAAAAACTGCTGGTGACCATGGTGACAAAAACCAAATGACAAACTGTGGACAGAGTCAGATTGCCCCATCATTCTTATAATAATTTCACAGGTATGTGAACACTGTTGATAAGCTTCAGTTTTGTCTTTATGTTCCAAGTGGAGTTGATTTGGATTCACCAACCAAAGTTATTTATAAAATTATATGTCTGATGGCCTAGGTGGTCTTCATGATACACAGAAAATCTTGATGGCGGCTGTAGCAGGTTGTGTACAAGTATTAAATACAAGACTAAAACTTGTATCGTATTTGTTAGATGCTCCTTTAGACTAGTCTCGTGATTGGTATTTACTATTTTAGTTGATTTTATATATTGAAGTTAAAAGTGGTTGTGTGTGTGTGTGTGTGTGTGTGTGTGTGTGTGTGTGTGTGTGTGTGTGTCTGTCTCTCTCTCTCTCTCTCTCTCTCCATATGTACATGTATGGTGTATGCGTGTGCATGCGTGTGCGAGTACTTGCACACAAAGAGTGTGTGGGTGTGGGTGTATACGTGCTTTCGCGCACGCATTTGAAAAAGAGTATCATTTCAGTTCACTGTGTTTATGTTTGTGTTGAGAGACGTGGTGAGGTTTCATGTGTGTATGAATGTTGGGACAGAGAGAGACAGAGAGAGGATGTGAGAGAGCACAGTGGATGCTGTGAGAGAGACTGACAATTACAGTTCATCATCTTTTCTCCCCCCATCTCTCTTTTTTTTTCTCTCTCTTTCTCTCTCTCTCTCTTTTTTTTTTTTCTCTTTCTGTAGTTTCTCTCTTTTTTTTTCTTGCCTGGACAAAATGCAGATAGATAAGGAGCTGCACACATTCATTGCATGCATTCACTGGTTCTGTTTAGAGAGCATACCCCACACAGACAGGTACACACATGGCAGAACATACTCTCAGGTCTGGCAGGGAAGGAAGTGAGGATGGGAGGTGCAGAGGGGGCACTGGTGGAGGGGGAGGGGTGGAAGGAAAGGGGATGGGGAGTGACTACTGTGATATAATCAGCTATGTGGAATCTCCCTCCTCACCCCCATCCTGACCTGTTTAGGTGTTCCCTCACACTGCCTGATGCAGCAACAATCTGCCTCTGCTGCTCTTTTCCTTATCTGACACAGTGGAACCTCACACCGAAGATAGTACATCTTTGCTCACACTGATAGAACAAAAATCCTTAACATTTGGTCTTCAAAGAAAGATATCTGTAGTCGGAGTGCAAATCTAATGTAAGGGACAATGAAAAGTATGTTCCAGAAGAACTAGTCTGTAATTAATTTATGGTAGAGAGGCCCTGTACATTCAAAATCAAAGGGTCTTTATTAGGTGGTGTTACTGTTGTTCAGCTCTCTACAATTTTGTGCCAGGTGGAGTTTTGGCTCTTGTACAGTTCAGTTACCTTTTTCAGTGTTCTTTGACACAGTGCAGAATTAGTGCAGAATTGTCTGTCTCATTTTTTTTTTTGATTTTTTTTGATCCATTTCTTGTGGAAATTCAACTTGCAGCTGTATATTTCCTGGAGAGGTTAAACTTTGTCCAGACCAGGCTTGTAGTTTATCTTTCCATGTACTGAGTTGGGGGTTGGATTCTGTTTCAGGAGCAGTTTGTCTAGAAGGAAGCATACTCTGGAGGTTTTTTTTTTTTTTTTTTTTTTTTTTGTTGAATAGATTGTGTTGCATCCAATAAAGGCCACTAGAACTGCAGCAATGCACTCTCATTTTGCAGTTTAGGATGAACTGATTTTCACACAAAGGGTTCCTGAGAGGCCTGCACTTTTTATCGGTTTTAGCAAGGTAAAATTTAACTGTGTTAGCCTAGGATAATTTTTCTTCAGTTTTGTTTGAAGATGAAAGTTGCAAACTCTTCAAGAGATGCAGCGACTCAGTTTGGTTGACAGAAGCCGTTTAAACACTTCAGCATAAGAGTTATATGGTCTCTGCTGTCTTCACATCCGTTGCGGGAAAGAAGTAATCATGGTTTTTAATTCAGTGGCTCTTGCCCACAAAAAGTCTTTGATGGATGAGAGGCAAGAGTGGCCTCCAGTTTCTTTGCAGGGATTGACTTTCATCTTCTTCAGTTTCCCTGTTAAAAGATCAGCTAAGCCATTTGGGCACTGCTTCTAAAGTTTGTCAATTTTGTTTTCAATTTTCTTGAAGAGGTCATAAAAGTAATGGCAGTGCTCAATTTTACCATCAAGGCTGTTGATCTAAAAACACTTGTACGCACATTAAATCCTGTTTCCTCTTTCAAAAGAGTTTTGCCTTTATGTGCCCGTGGACACAGGTGACACTAACATTTAACACACATACAGTATGATACACTAGTGTGGCTGATGCTTCAAAGTTTTGAAGTTGATTGCCTTGAACAAACAGAATTAGAGTCAGAGAATACCAGTGATGGTGAACTGTAATGGTGTAAATGTAGGAATTGTAAGTGTGATGCCAGGCCAGCGTAAGAGTATTGTAAATGTCAGAAAGATGATTTGGCAAAGTCCTAGATTAGCAGCAGAATTCTGAGAGAAAGTTGCGTTTAGGGCTCTATCACCACCAGCACCACCCCTCCCCTTTTCCATACCTTTTGGTCTGACAATTTACTCCACGAAAGAAAGGAAGGTTGAGGGAAGGAGGGCTCTTGATATAGGATTTAAACAATTCTGTTTGTTTCTGATGCCCACTGAATGTCTATATTGATACCTGTCTGTGTGTGCTGTGTTCCATGATGTTGTGCAGTAGTATAATGAGTGTGCTGTTGTAGCATTGTATGATTAAGAATATTTTCAAATTTTTAGTGTGATAGTAACCCACAAATTTTACCCAAGGATCCTCAGATTTTGTAACAGAGGACCCCAAGGACTTTTGGTTTTAAGTGCTCCAAGGAACACTGTAAACATTATATCATAAAATCAGATTCTCAGTACCTAAAATATTTTGACTATTGTCCTCTGGTTGAATTGCTTGATAGCCCTGATTTGGCCTCTGATGTTAACTGGGCAGGAATTCTCTCTGCAGATACACACATGCATGATACATGAGCACTATGCTGTTCTCCTTCAACTTAAGTCAAAGGGGGCTGTGTCAGCAGATGATCTTCTCCACAGTTATGATGTGCAGAAAGAGGCACAGTCTTCCCCAGACCCCTCTTCCTTGCTGATGTTGCTTCTCACAGATCGGTTTTGCATGAAAATTCAGTTCAAGTGTGTCTAGCATGGACAACATATCTTTGCCTTTCTGTGACCACAGCTCAACACCCGTCTTGCAATCTAGAAGTCTGATTCTCCAGTCCCAAGCCTGGCTTCAAACCCCCAGTCCCCAGGTTATAATCTAGAAATAAGTAGAATGCGTATCCAGCCACACCTCACCTGCCCAAACCCATCCCAAACCAAATAGCAAGCCAGTTTTTAACATTACAGTTGCGGATGATTGGCACAGGTTCGAGTCGCTAGAAAATGTGAGTCACTGGGTATGCACAATGTGAATTCATCATCACTGAAGGCGTTGCAGATTCATAGGCATGAAGGAAATAGGCCAGTGTTATCCCAGTTTTGAAAACATTGGATGTCTACCTGAATCACTGATGAGCTCAGAGTCCAAGTCAGCTTGAAAGACTTTTTCCTTGCTGAGTAAACCACACTTTATGTGTGTGTGATGTGTGCATGCGTGTGTGTGTACACATGGAATGAGGTGGTTACTTGGCTGACAGCTGCTCTTCCACTTGTATACACTTATTTGGTGAGCTTTGTGAACCCGAGGCATATTTGAGGGAATGCCTAGTGGTAACTGAATCATAAAGCCACCCTGGTGCAAGTGTTATAGGACAGGAACATTGAAAATGCACATTACTCATGTTGTGCTTGGATATTGTGTGTGAGAATGGTTGATAGATCAAGAGAAGGATCCATGGAGAAGAGGGATGAGGGGGAAGGGGTGGATAGAGAGATGTATACATGTATGCATGTGCGTGCATACAAGAGAGAGAGAGTGCATGTGTGTGTGTGTGTGTGTGTGTGTGTGTGTGTGTGTGTGTGTGTGCATGTGTGTGTGTGCATGTGTGTGTGCACAAATGCTCATGTTGCTCAGTTTGTTAATTCTTGCTGGCTATGCACTGATATTTGTTCTCAAAGAGTGTATATTCTGATGGCAACAGTAAAGGGGAGAAAGAGGATTCAGTACTTAAGACTGAAGCATGTTTTGTTTAGAACAGTAGAATTGGGAACAATGATCATACTTTCGTATAATTTTCAAACTTGTTAAACTAACGGATTCAGTCAAGGAGAATGTGTACAATTATTAAGCAAGTAGGTGGGTTGCAAAAAAGGATCAGAACAGAATGCCTTGCCTCTGAACATTACTTGGTGTTTAGTTGCTGACCATACAGAAGAAAAACAAATACTGAAGTGCAGAGATCTGGCAAATAATGGTGATGGGGCGTTCTGTTTGTTTTTTTTATTTTTGAAAATTATGGGAACATTTTGTTTCTGAGCTACTTCTTTGCCAGTATTTGCGCACAGACTGGTAGATAGTTAAGGGGCATTTTTGGCAATTTTTTTTTTTTTTTTTTTTTTTTTTTAAAATATTTTTTTTATGAGGTCCACTTGCTGAGGTGTGTAGTACAGGGTTATACTCATGAAATCTATGGAGACATTTTGTATGACTGCCTTGAAGGTAGCGATGAGCATCGGGGAGCACTCTCTGCACAAACCACATTGTGTTCATAGGAGTATATTGACAGTAATTTTTTTTTTTTGTTTTCACAAGAATAATTCAAAAACCATTGTAAAGGACAGGATTAGGATCATAGCAGTTTTGCTGAGTTGTGACATCTCTAGTCTAGTGAAAAAAAAAAAAAAGGCAGCAAAGGTAAGGTGGAAACATTTTTCAATTCAGTTGTATTCCTGGGACAGGGAGTGTTTTGGTGAGAGAGGAGAATAGTGAGGAAAAATGGGAGGCTGTTTTGCACATCCTGTGGAATGTTTAGGAGGCGGTCTGGAGTTGTGCGTAGTTTTGTTTGCAGGGCCAAAAGCACATCTCTGCTGCCTTGCCATAATAGCTAAGCCGGCAATACAGAGAGTGGTCATGTGCCAGGAAACACTAGAGAAGCCTTTTTTTTTAAAGTTAGTTCCTTCTGATTTTAGGCCTATCTATCATTCAATGCATGTCAATGTGCATGTGCATATGATAAATTTATAGTGCATGTTGTATTGAGTGCTAAGGCAGGCAAGTGTGTGTGTGTGTGTGTGTGTGTGTGTGTGTGTGTGTGTGTGTGTGTGTGTGTGTGTGCGCATGATGCGCACGTGCATGCATGTGAAGAGGGACATACAGCTCTGATTTATGAAGAACTAGGTTTTAGGTTTATCCGAGTTCTTTTTTTTTCTGTCATCAGTTACTGTGTTTAGATTTTTACCAGTTCACTTATGTGTTGACTACATTATTATCATTACTATCATTACTTTTCTTCAGCGTCTGCATGAATATTGTTGCTGTGCACCTCTGCATGAGCGCACATAAGACGCAAGTGCATACAAAGTGAGTATGTTTAGACAGAATCTTGTTTGAAGCATACTTACTTGTATGCACTGCATCTTATGTGTGCTCATGCGGTGGTGCATGCTGACAATGTGATACATGCATAAAAATGTGTAGCATCCATCTGTCTTTTTCATTTCATATACATCTATGCAGGCACATGCACAGTGATAGCAAGCACATATATATATATACATCCATTCGTGCATGCGCGAACACACATGCGATGACACATGCATGCACACACGCACCCATGCGCACATGTACACACACACACACACACACACACACACACACACACACACACACACACACACACACACACCCCTCCGGCACACACAAAAGAGATGCACTGGTCAGCACTTAGTTTTGATTTCATTCTCACAGACATGTTCACATACAGACATGCAAACTCTTCTAGTGCATCTAATTCTCCATCCCACCCCATCACCCTCATTCTCCCCATTACTCCCTATGCTCCGCCTTTCTCTACTCTTCCTCCCCCAGTTCTCACCATTCCCCACCCCTCACCTCTCTCCACACACACACACACACACACACACACACACACACAGAGAGGTACGTATGCACCTCTTCCTCTGTAAGTCAGTGGGTGACACAGTAATGTATGTACATATGTTG
>JADBJO010001366.1:120000-135000 GCA_016801955.1 Conus betulinus | reverse complement strand
GAAAGTTTCTAAAGTCATGCAAGAGCAGAAAAATTTATACTACTGTGAGAAACATTCAGGTTTCATTTTCAGAGTGGAAAAAACAAGTGAATGACCAGCAGGAGCAATGTTTTCAAATTACATTGATCAGTTTTCCTGGAAATGCTGTAATCTTGGAGATAAGACACTCAGCAGCAAATATCAGATGTACCAGACTTTGGAGTGTTGAGGTGACCTTTTTATTTTAGTCAGTAAGATGGTAAACAAAACGTGATTTGAACACACTTCACGCAGTTTGCCCGCATAGCGCTGGCACAGACCACCAATTTTTGCATAGCAGAAGAAAACTACCTGCTGCATACGGCGCCAAACAAGTGAGAAAAAGACAAAACACTTGAACAAGAAGGCATCTGGTGGAAGACTTGTTCATCCAACAAGAATCCTGAAACAGCGGATTCCTCGTCAGACAGGGAAGTGAATTTTGGCACCTGGATGGAGATGGAGGGTGGGGTGGGTGGGGGGGATAGGGTGCAGGGTGAGGAGTGACAAAGGAGGAATCCTAACGCGCGATGAGGTGAGGGGTAGTTGAAGGTGTTACACGGTACATCATAGAATCCTGTGTGCGTGCTGTGTGTGCGTGCGTGTGTGTGTGTGTGTGTGTGTGTGTGTGTGTGTGTGTGTGTGTGTGCGTGCGTGCGTGCGTGCGTGCGTGTGTGCGTGTGTGTGCGTGCGTGTGTGTGTGTGTGTGTGTGTGTGGTTAGAGTGAGAGAGAGAGAGAGAGGGAGAGAGAGAGAGTGCATGTATGTGTGTGTGTTGGAGTGAAAGAGAAAGAGGAGGAGGAGGAGAGAGTGTGTGTGTGTGTGTGTGAGAGAGAGAGAGAGTGGGGGGGGGGGGGTGGGGGGGGGGGGGGGGGGTGGGTGAGTGTGTGTGTTAGAGTGAGAGAGAAAGAGGAGGAGGAGAGATAGAGAATGTGTGTGTGTGAGTGAGAGAGAGAGAGAGAGTGTGTGTGTGGGGGAGGGGGGGGAGAGAGAGAGAGAGAGTGTGTGTGTGCGTGTGTGTGAGAGAGAGAGAGAGAGAGAGAGCATGCATAGGTGTATGGAGTTTCTGCAAGAAAAACAGGCAAGAGATGTAAACAGTTGCAATATTAATTAAGCTGCGCTGCCTGCCAGTTTGTAATTTATTCTATTCACTACTTCTGTTGTGGGCAGGGTAAGAGATAAACAAGATCTGATTTCTTGAAAACCTTTTCTTTCTTATCCAATGTGTGTAGGTGTGAGTGGGTGTGTGGGTGCTCGGAAAGTTTTTAGATCAGGAGATGTGTGGGGGGAAAACTTGTGGATGATCTCATTTCAAATTTATTGAATATGTTTTTTTTTTTTGCCTGTTCTTTGCACCATCATTGGAAAAGATTATGATAGAGTGTGTGTATACCTGTGTGGATGTGGACACCATGGGATACACGTATATAGGTGCTCATACGTACACACACACACACACACACACACACACACACACACACACACACACACACACACACACACACACAGGTTCACAAAAATATGCACATAATGTGTGCGCTGTGCACCTGCATGAATTTTTTTATAGTACATACATGTACATCATGAGCAGGGACTCTTCCTTACACACACACTCTCTCTCTCTCCTCTCTCTCTCTCTCTCTCTCTCTCTCTCTCTCTCTCTCTCTTTAACACATACAGGCACACAGGATTACCTTATTGATTTCTTGTTGATTTGATCGCAGGAGGTGATAAGCAAACGAGATTTTTCTGTCAGTGGGGCTGGTCAAAATTATTTCCCTGTCTCCACAGCTCCACCTGTACGCATGCCGCCCCTGCCTTCTCAACCCACACCTCTCTCTGTCTGTCTGTCTCTGTCTCTGTCTCTCTCTTTCTCTCTGTTGCACACATCTGCAGTATTTTCTTTGTCCATTAATTGAGTTTATGTACATCTACATACTTGTTTCTTATATTTTCTTTATAATTCCTCTGTTGAGGGCCAAAAGTAAACACAGTCGGCTTGTGCTTATTATTTTTTTTTTTTTTTTATTTTCGTTTTTCATCAACAAGAGAATCAGTCATTCGTTCTCTCTCTCTCTCTCTCTCTCTCTCTCTCTCTCTCTCTCTCTCTCTCTCTCTCTCTCTCTCTCCATTTCTCTCTCTCTTACATGCGCATGCGCACACACATATGTATACACGCATGCACACACACACACATACACACAGATATGCGTGTGCACACACACACACACACATGCACACACATACACACACACACACACACAGAGATATAAGCACACTTCCAGTCTGCTTACTGGGAACAAAAGACTTTGTGGCACCAAGTCGCCAAGGCATGCTGCTTTGAGAAGAGAAGGAAGAGATGAGGCACGGAAGAATGAGAGAAATTCAAGTGAGAAAGGAAAATTCCGCTCATTCCAAAATGAGCTTCGGCTACAATCGAAAGTGGCAATAGGGGCCGAAATGTTAGGGTTATGTAGTGGCGTTGAAAAGTTTCAAAGTTTTGTGTGTGGGGCGTTCAGTGTTGTTGAAAACAGTTCTCTTTTGCTACAGAGTGAGACTGAAAGGTTTGTAACGAAAACAGAGATATAGTGGGGGTTGGGCAGGCTTATGCACAAACATGCATGCACATGTGCCCACATATGCATGCACAGTCATAGTCTCCTGCACACAGGAGAGCGACAAGCTCAGAGGCGAGCTAATGCTATTTTTCTTTACAAAGAAATGCAAATTGTTATATGAAATTTTAAGACAGATGTATTTTTGGGTATGGATTAATGTCATGTCTATGCCCTGCCCGTGTAAGTGTCGCTACATACCTATGCACACGAACATATATGTGAGACAGTGACAAAACGTCATGGTGGCATACCCTTGTGTGTTTGATTGGAGAAATAAACTATCCAAAACATTTTTCCCCACTTTGTTTGGGTGTTTTTTTGTTGCTTGTATCTTAAGAGATAATTGCCACAATATCAGGGAGATATACTGGATCGTGTCGATAAAACTGATTTTTATTGAAAAAAAAACAGCCAAAATCGGTCATGTTGAAATGGGACATTCGCCACTTGCTCTTTAGTGAAGTCTGAGTCGAATCCAAAAGAATACTTGGTCGGATGTGATTCGTCATGTCCCGGAGACATGCCCTTTTAACATCTCGCTACTGCTTTCTGTTTTACTGGGTCCGATCCAACGTTTCGTATTCTTCAAACTGAGGTGTGTCATTGACACAGTAAATCCACTGATTTAGCGGTTTTGGGTCAGCATATATTTTCAAAAAAAACAGAACAAATTTACCGTGCACCGGGCTCATGTCCGATCGACATCACCGACCTTTGGGGATAAAAATATACCGCACTGCTCGTTTCAGCCATCTGCAATTGTATCCGTTCGCCGGGTCACGTGTTCTTCAACGGACACGAAACCAGGAGCAGACGATGTCAGAAAGGCGAAGAATCAGTAAAACGTTTATTCATAGCCACCAATGTTTACCTCGACACAACTGACACTTAGAATCACACATGCGCAAAATATAATGAAAACCATTTCTGACTGGCCTCGTGGTGAACGCTAACTGCCTTCAAGATATGTGCGAAACACTGCTGAACACGAAAGTGCCAACCGTTACGTAGGCGGCTTCGTTTCCCATCACTTCATTTGAATTTCCGTCAGTTCTGCTGTTACTACTGTCCCCACCGAGGAAATGCCAGAAATCACATCTGACACTTACGTTTTACGTGTAAGAAAGTAAAACCGATCACAAGCGATACAAATTAGATTTGGTTATTCTTATGCTTTATGACGTTGCGGACCGTGATAGAGAGGGGGCGTCTCAATGGTCAGTTACTTCAATATTGTAAACTCACGGTCGGTTTCGAATATTTTCCTAAAATTCTAGCATTGTGTTGTTCAAAATGTATCATTTCATGAAAGATGTTATATCATATAATGCATAAGTTGAGTGAAAAAGTAAGAGTTTGATATAAGATAACTGCTATTACTGTTAGAATGACTGATCAAGTCTAAAAATAGTTTTAATTTGAAATCAGATTCAAGGCGTTCTGTGTTGTTATCATTATCATTATCTTTTTTAAATATCTCATTCAACTGAAACTCCTGGAGTAAATATTTCAGTCCATCCATAAGCCCACTCCCCCCACCACAGAAACACACACACACACACACACACACACACACACACACACACACACACACACACACACACACACACACACACACACACACACACACACACACACACACACACACATCATAATTTAATGTCCCGTCACACAAATTGGTGATTGAAGATATTTTGAAATGACCTTTTTTTTTTTTTTGAGATGTCATCATGATTGAGAGATATAGATATATAGATATATATATAGAGAGAGAGAGAGAGAGAGAGAGAGAGAGAGAGAGAGAGATCATAGTGTAGTGTGTAATATAAGAAATGGAGAGAATCCACAGAGGGGGATGGAAAAAGAGAATTAAATGTTATAAGGAGAAAGCAGAAAAGAAACAAAAGTGTAATAAAAGAAATGGAAAGAAAGATCTGCAAAGGGGGATGGGAAGAGAATTAAACGTTATAAGGAGAAAGCAGAAACGAAACGAAACAAAAATATGGCCTAACTGGATGATTTGTAGCGCTTAAAGATAAAAACAAAAAAAAATAATGATTTATTATGCTGAATGATATATTTGACTACATATATATGTACATTACACGATACAGTTCCCGTGAGGCTGTCTTTTCCAATTTGCTTTGTAAACCTTGTAAACTTTGTGTGTCAGTGTCAGTCAGACTGTAGCATTGTGCAAAGCTTTCTTGATTGTTTTTGAACTGATCTGTTTAAAATTCAGTATCAAGTTGTTCCAATGAGCACTTATAGTTTTCCGCAAACATGTGGACTGCAGTAGCTCATATCACCAAAGCACCTATAAGGGATCTCCCTCTATTTTTCATATTTGATCGACTTAAAAATGAATAACTAAGTATGGTTTGACCATCCTGTTTGCTTTTGAAACTGATCTTATTCATGTTTTTATTGCATTTTACAACTGATCCTTGTCCATTGTTTCAAACTGAATTAAAAGAACAAAAACAAAAGATACACTGACTGCTTGTGCATGCTTACTTTTTCTTTGAAATGAGCAGGCGGACTTGTTTTATGTTCCTTAGCAGCTGTAGTGGATGTTTACATAATACACCATAATGTACAAACAGGAGCTGGTGTCAGACGTGATGACGGACATGAAAACTCTACCTCATTCTTCACTTACAAACTGACAGAACTGCTGACTTTTAACATCATCTTAGTAATATCATCCAGTGTTCCAGAAAGCCCCAGTTTCACAACCCTTGGTCTGGCATTACTGTACCGTTACAGACATTTTTCATGTTCAGCAACACAACTGATTTATCACTGGGTGATCTGATATTTTTCATGTCATCAGAAAAAGAATAATACAAGTTATCTTTTTCATTCTATTTTCATGCATGTGAAAGATGTAACTTTCAAGAATTACAGAAATTTTTACCCCGTTTCAAGTTTTGAAATTCTGTTACCTGCATCCTGCATCCTCTCTCCCCTGCATCCTCTCTCCCTGCGTCCTGCATCCTCTCTCCTTGCATCCTGCATCCTCTCTCCCTGCATCCTCTCTCCTTGCATCCTGCATCCTCTCTCCCTGCATCCTCTCTCCTTGCATCCTGCATCCTCTCTCCCTGCATCCTCTCTTCCTGCATCCTGCATCCTCTCTCCTTGCATCCTGCATCCTGTCTCCCTGCTTCCTCTCTCCCTGCACCCTGCATCCTCTTTCCTTGCATCCTGCATCCTCTCTCCCCTGCTTCCTCTCTCCCTGCATCCTGCATCCTCTCTCCCTCACCTGCATCCTGTCTCCCTGCATCCTCTCTCATCCCTGCATCCTGTCTCCCTGCATCCTCTCTCCCTGCATCCTGCATCTCCCTCCCTGCATCCTCTCTCCCTGCATCCTGCTCTCTCTCCTGCATCCTGCATCCTGTCTCCCTGCATCCTCTCTCCTGCATCCTGTCCTCCCTGCATCCTCTCCTCTCCCTGCATCCTCTCTCCCTGCATCCTTTCCTCCCTGTATCCTCTCTTTGCATCCTCTCTTCCTGCATCCTCTTTCTCCCTGCATCTTCTCTGTCTCTCCCAGCATCCTCTTTCTCCCTGCATCCTCTTTCCCCCTGCATCCTCTCTCCCTGCATCCATTCTTTCTGTATCCTCTTTCTCCCTGCATCCTCTCTTCCCATCTGCATCCTCTCCTTCCTCCCTTCATCCTGTCTCCCTGCATCCTCTCTCTCCCTGCATCCTCTTTCTCCCTGCATCCTCTCTCCCTGCATCCATTCTTTCTGCATCCTCTTTCTCCCAGCATCCTGTCTCCCTGCATCCTCTCTCCCTGCATCCTTTCTCCATCTCTCTCCCAGCATCCTCTTTCTCCTCCCTGCAGCATCCTCTCTCCTGCATCCTCTCTCCCTGCATCCTCTCTCCCTGCATCCTCTCTCCCTGCATCTCTCCCCTGCATCCTCTTTCTCCCAGCATCTTCTCCAGCCCTCTCCCTGCATCCTTTCTCCCTGCATCCTCTTTCTCCCAGCATCCTGTCTCCCAGCTCCTCTCTCCCTGCATCCTCTCCCTGCATCCTCCCTCCCCTGCATCCTCTTTCTTTCAGCATCCTCTCTCTCCCAGCATCCTCTCTCCCTGCATCCTTTCTCCCTGCATTCTATCTCCGTGCATCCTCTTTCTCCCTGATCATCTTTCTCCCTGCGTCCTCTTTCTCCCTGCATCCT
The DNA here is from genome assembly GCA_016801955.1 of Conus betulinus. NCBI lineage: Eukaryota > Metazoa > Mollusca > Gastropoda > Neogastropoda > Conidae > Conus > Conus betulinus. The sequence continues at coordinate 128,181 of JADBJO010001366.1, read as the reverse complement.
TTCTCCCCTCCTCCATCCTCTTTCTCCCTGCATCATCCTTCTCCCTGCATCCTCTTTCTCCCTGCATTATCTCTCCGTGCATCCTCTTTCTCCCTGCATCCTCTCTCCCAGCATCCTCTTTCTCCCTGCATCCTTTCTCCCTGCATCCTCTTTCTCCCCCCAGCATCCTCTTTCTCCCTGCATCCTTTCTCCCTGCATCCTTTCTCCTGCATCCTCTTTCTCCCTGCATCCTCTCTCCCTGTGTCCTCCTCTCTCCCTGCGTCGTCTTTCTCCCTGCATCCTCTCTCCTTGCATCCTGCATCCTCTCTCTCCTGCATCCTGCATCCTCTCTCCCTGCATCCTGTTTTGCTCCCTGCGTCCTCTCTCCCTGCATTCCTCTTTTCTCCCAGCATCCTCTTTCTTCCTGAATCCTCTCTGCCTGCATCCTCTCTATCTCCCCCCCCCCCTCCCCCCCCCCCCCCCCCCCCTCTCTCTCTGTCTCTCTCGTGTCTACGTAGTAGCAGTAGCATAGCAGCAGCAGGCGTTCTGCACACCTGTACTCGTGGCTTCCCTCTGAGACAGACAGGCAGGCTCCTGTCTCACCTGAACGCTTGGCTTCTTTCATCTTTGCACCTGCTGAATCAGGGATTGGCAGAAAAAGGCAGCCTCCTTTTCCTCAACCCCCCCTCAGCCACCATCACCCCCTTCCCCTCCCGTTCTCCCCCCTCCGCTCCCCACCTATCCGTCCCCCTGTCTGCTGCTTCAAGAGAGCTGTCAATGTAAAGGCTGCTTTTGAATGTTGTATGTGGCTGGTTTTGAATGTCACAGTCTAAGATCAATGGTGGCATAGTGCTGATGGTTTTTTTTTTCTTTCTTTTTTGACTTTTGGTCCTGTTCGCGTTCACCATCTGCTTAGACAGCTGTTACAAGTGACACGTGGGTTGTGTTGTTTCAGAAGGCTGATGAATTCTCTCTGGCTGTTTGCAGGGTTTGCGTTTAACGATAATTGCCAGTATTTTTAACAGCTCTGGTGAGGAAATAACTCCCACACACACACACACACACACTCACACACACACACACACACACACACAGAAAGAAAAAGGAAGATCGGCGTGGGAACTGTTTACCGACATTTAGTGATTTTTGTGTCACAGTTATCAGTTATGTGTGGTTCATTTGCTGTTGCCAGGTTTGCCGAATCAGTTTTGAAAATTACAAGTATTGAAAATTACTAGTGCGATCACTGTGGGTCGGTTGTTTTTTCTCTGTTTTTTGCATTCCACCTGTGTCCTAGCCGGATATACTGTGTACTCCATCCTGGTGTGTCCCCGGGTTGTCAGCGGATTAATGTAGGTAATTATCATCAGATAGTCATTGTAGGATTTAGTCAGCTGGCTGTTATAGGCAGTGCAGAGCTAGTGCGTAATGATCATCCGTAAAGTGTACGTGGATCATGCTTATTGGCCGAGTTTTGGGTGTTTGTGTGTCGTGTAAAAGGTATATATATATATGTGTATCAAGAACTTGACTATATTTGTAGATTTTTTTTTTTTTTTAAGAATTTTAATTCTAAGCACGGCTGTTGGGAAATACTTCATACTTTTATTGTTTGTCTTAGCAGCACTACAGTGTGTCATACACTTGTGTTCCTGTTTACTGTTGCAACAACATGTGTTAACACTTCTGTGTGCATGTGCTTCATACATTCTTTAGATCGAGTTCCTGTAATACTGTGTTCCTGTTAGCATTACTTTACATAATTTCGTGTTCCAGTTTGCGTTACCTACACAACATGACCTATTTTAAATTCTGTTTGCGCTGCTATATATGCAAGTGTACCTACCGTATACGATTTGTGTAACGATAACATTTCTGTGCATCAAACTCTTACGTCATTTCCTGTCAGTATTGCTCTGTGGACCATGCGCCTCTAGAGCAGTGCCACTTTTTCCCCGTTTTTTCTCTCACATGCTGATAGTTCATGTTATTTTATTTGCTGACACGGCAACTTCTTGCTCCAGGAAACGTTTTTTGTTTATTATCCCCTTCCACCCACTCCGTGCAACCGCCCACCTATTTTCACTGCTTCCCCCCCCCCCCCCCCCCCCCCCCCCCCCCCCCCCCCTCCCACTCTCTCCCCATCCCTCTCTACCTAAACTCCCTCCTCGCCTCCACTTTCTGTTTGCCCGTTTGCCCCCCCCCCCCCCCCCCCCCCCCCCCCCTCTTTCCTCTCTTTCTTACTCCCTCTGTCGCGCCCTCTGTAGGTATGTGCTCATGCTGTTACACCTGTAACAGCTGTTCTTTCTATCGTCTCGGAGATGACTATGTGGACAGAAGTAACACAGACATATGTTGACGAGCTCTGCTCAGTCGTTTGACCTCCGGCAGTTAGGGCATTAGCAAGTAATGCAAGGTGACTGGCTTCAGCCCTAGTGTGAATCAGACCTGGAGGTTTGATTTTTCTGTCAGACTCTTCGCCAGCTGGGAAGACATGGGACAAGCGGCTTCCCCCATGACTAATGTCTCTGGTCCCTTCTGATCTTGAGTCGATAGGATCTCCAGAAGGTGTGTGTCGTGTGTGTGTGTGTGTGTGTGTGTGTGTGTGTGTGTGTGTGAGAAAAGAGAGAGAGAGAGAGAGAGAGAGAGAGAGAGTGTGTGTGTGTGTGTGTGTATGTGTGCGCGTGCGCGCGCGCGTGTGCGTGCATGCGTGGGTGTGTGTGTGTGTGCTTGCATGCTTGTGTGGTCATGCTGAAGGAATGTTTTCAGTCCAAAATTTCTGCAGAGACAAAAACTAAGAATCTCGGCTAGATGCGAAAATAAAATTTGCCAGTTGACGAATAAGGAAACTATCCATAGTATCATCCTCGAAAGGTGTTGCTGACATGTGACATGTCGTCCGTTAACAGTTTGGCAGTATCTGCAGAAAGGAAAAAAGAAAGAAAGAGAACGAACGAACGAAAGAAAAACGAGACATGTTCGAAGGTAGAAGGATGTCTTCGCTGTTTCAGTCTGGTAGCAGCCTTGGATGTCCTTCGAAGGAAAGGGAGGAGGGCTGGGTGGGGGGGAGGGATGGGATGGGAAAGTCGAACGGATTAAGATGCTGGGAGGCTGCATGGATTAAGATGCATTACCATCCAGACTTGGGATTTGAGAGTGGAAGGAGGGTGGGGAATGGTGTGAATACCAGCTTGGGAACAGGATAGGGTTTCTCTTGGCAAGTACAGTGACTTGGGTTGAAAGGTGCGTGTGTTGAATATTTGTTTGTTCTATTGGGGACGGGGGGGGTGGGGGGGGGGGGGGGGGGTGCTGTTGATAGGATACCTGGCAAGATGTGGACCTGACCTTGAAGTAGATTCCTGCCGGTTTTGTTTCTCTGAGAGAGAGAGAGAGAAATGTTGTTTTGTTTTGTTGTTGAACAAAATTTTAAAAATGCAGTTACATAATAGATTATTAAAGTCATACACGTATAGAATCCCCACCCCCCTCGCCTCTCAGTGTGTGTCACAAAAATTATTATCCGATTGATTGGAAGGGGTTCTGTTGAAGCATTTTCATTTCTCGGTGATTTCACAAACGAAGTTTTGTCGCCCCGCCCCCTCCTTCCCCCCCCCCCCACCCCCCCCCCCCCCCCCCCCCCCAAAATCATTGTCAGCTCAGCAACCAGTCTTTGCCTCCTGCAGCGAAAATCAGCATTGGAAAGGAAAGGGTTAAATTGAAATTAAATGCCAATTTACACTCGGAATGGAGCACCTAGCAACATTGATTTCATACACAAGTACCGGACAATGAATTTTCAGCAAGACGTTATCTTCATTCGTCACAAATTGAAAAAACAAAAAACAAAAAAACAAAACAAACAAACAAAAAAAAAAAACCAAAACAACCAAACAAAGACAAGCACACGAAGGTAATACTCCCCAGGTAGCTGTCAGCAGGAGACGATCCCACAGACAGTCTTTGGGGGTGGGGTGGGGTGGGGGATTTGTTAGCAGCTCTGTGTGCGTGCGTGCATGCGTGCGTGTGCGTGTGTGTGTGTGTGTTTGTGAATTGTGACCGTACTGACGTCTGAAGATGTTTGTGGAAAAAAAAATGCACTCGTCAGTTCGTCGGTCTTGTGTCTTGTGCCTTAAAATAAGTATTCACTTTGCACGCATGTGATTTGGCTTGTTTCCTGCTAATGTGCTATGCGGGTGTGTGTGTGTGTCGGTCAGCCAAACAGGGAAAATAGGTGGAACTAGGATCTGGAGTATGGACATAGCTGTTTCCCCCAGGAAAACGGACTTGACCCATTCAAGGAAACCGGGAGGGGTTCTCGCTAGTGCTGTTCCTGAAGATAAAAGTGTTTTCCTCAGGATGGATGTTTCCCTGTTTGCAGGGTGGCACAGAGATAACATGGTGCATGCTCTGATCGTATCAGTGTACTTGCTCATGGACTGATTTGAGAGTCATATCCTTGAAAGGTGCATGCATACATAATGTTGCTTAGACGCACACGTGCACGTGCGTATGCGAGCAACAGCACGCCGCCGATTCAGTGGCGCGGGGTTTTTAGCGGCTACCGTAAGGCACAGTCAGTGGGTGGGGGGGTGGGGTGGGGAGTCAACGTGCTGTCAGCCGGAATCTTTAAATCCACGACGGTAGGCTTATTTCTAATAACCAAGTGTATGCGGAGTTAAGTATTAAGACGAAAGAGAAAGAAATGTCAGTGTGGTTGAAGGGAAGTGGGGGAAAGGGATGGTAAAGTAAGGGGGGAGGTGGTGTGATTTTGTCACCTCGATCTAACAGAGTCGAGTCACACGCCGATCTACTTCAGCGAGTCGAGTCACAGAGGACCATCTGGAATGGAGCTGGAAAAATGAAACCTGAGTGGAAGGGAGCAGTTCCCGAGAAACGATAACAGAGCAACAACAATGACCTTATCGCGCATGAAGGAGGACACCAGGGTAGTTAGTGGGTACGGACGTGCGCGCGCGTATCTCTCTCTCTCTCTCTCTCTCTCTCTCTCTCTCTCTCTCTCTCTCTCTCCAGCACATTTGTTCAGAATGCATGCTAATCTTATGTGTGAGTGCGCATTGCTGCACTGCAGTATTTCTGTTGGGAAAGGGTTCGATCCTCCACTCGTCTTCTTGCACTGCCTCCCACATTCTCCACCATTCCCCCCCCCCCCCCTCCCCCCCCCTCCCCCCCGTCCTTTTCTTGCCATGTATTGACTGTCTTCTTCATCCACTGTCTCTCTTTCCCCACTCCCTCCCTCCCGACCCCGACCCCCCCCCCCCCCCCTCCCAGCCACCATTATTGTTCCAGTCTGGAGGTCAGGGCGGTCAAACAAGTCAAGTTGACACGGTTGTCAGTGGTCACTAGGTTCACAGTGTGGTGATACTTTGAAGGGACAGCTACCGAGGTGTACGTGCCACCGGAGTCGGTACCATCGGCAGAGAAGGTCGTTTTCAACCACGGGGACACCCCTGCCCCCCCCCCCCCCCCCCCCCCCACACACACACACACACACACACCACCACCACCAAGGGAAATGTCAGTCTGCTGTAATGATGGGTTTGCATACTGTATTGTGCAGCTTGCTGTGAGCCATTACTTTTTAGGTCTGTGGTAGCATAGCAAGAGCTCAGTAATGTGTGTGTGTGTGTGTGTGTGTGTGTGTGTGTGTGTGTGTGTGTGTGTGTGATAACCGTACACATTCTTGGGACTTCAGTCTTTAGTCTCTCAGTCTTTCCCTCTCCCTGTCTGTCCGTCTGTCTGTGTGTGTCTCTCCCTGTCTCTCTCTCTCTCGCTCCCCCCACTCCCCCCCCCCCCTCTCTCTCACTCTCTCTCTCTCTCTCTCTCTCTCTCTCACTCATTCATAGATATGTCAGTCAAGATTCCAGGTCTTTGTGTTTTTGGCTCGGTGCCCCCCTCACGCCCCCCTCCTTTTCTCTCTCATTCATAGATATGTCACGATTCTAGGTCTTTCTATCACTGGCTTGGTGCTCCCCGCCTCCTTCTCTCTCTCTCTTTTTCATAGATCTATGTCTGTCGCTGTTCCCTTCTGCTGTTCCCGGGTCTTTCTGTCACTGTTTGGTGGGGGTCTGTGAAGCAATGTTGGCCCCCTTTCTCTTCTCTGCGCTCCCTGTAACCCTGTCTGCGTCAGTGGAACTCTCTGTCTGTCTTTCTCACTCCCAGGGCAGTCCCAGCCTAAGTCTGCCTCCATACCAACCCCCCCCCCCCCCCCCAACGCTTTCCCCCTTCCCTTCCCCTCTCTTTCTCATTCTCCGCTTCCTGCCTTTGCTCATTCTTGCGTTCTGTCCCCATGCAATTGTCTTTGTTTCCTCCCATCTCTCTCATTCCCCCATTCACCATCTGCCCTACCTGCCTCCCCCTCTTCCAACCGCCCGCCCCCCCCCCTTTCCATCCACCCCTTTCTCTCCTGAGGTGATTCCTTAGCTTACAAAGTGATGAATGATACAAGTCTTGCTGCTGAATGTGTGAATCCCAACCTGACATACATATATATATATATATATATATATATATATATATATATATATATCAGCTCTCCCACATGAAAATAGTATTCAGGTTTATGGGACAGCATGCACGTTAAAAGCTGTTGAGAGCCCATAGTCACTGTTCAGTTGTGAAGACATTGACTTACTGGCAAAATCAGCAGCAGTATTTTTTCATGCGAGTTGATAGCAATTATTTGTTTAGAAATTGTCGTTTTCTTGCTTTGCAAACTCGATTGTTGGATCATAATGTTAATCATCATAAAAGCAGGAAATCTGTTCAATTTGTGAGCATTGCATTGGAATTGGAACAACTAAATACACGAGGATGGCATTCACGTTATTACCAAAGTACCAGCAAGTACTGTCGTATGTACTGTTTTCACTGCACTGCAGCTGTTAAAAGGTTGACAGTTTGTTTTCTTTTTTTTTGACACGCTGTCTTGTGGTTGTTATGGGGTCAAAGGTAAGTTTCAATGTCACCTTTATCGTTCTTGTTCATGCAGAGGATCATTTCATATGAACATGGGGAAAACAATAGAAAATGTTATTTTAAACCTTAGTAAGTTATCTCCCATGTAGAGGTTGCTTCATGCCATGTGTATACAATTGTTGGTTCATGTGGCGTTTGGCGTCTAGTCTGCAGCCCTGACCAGGGACGTTGATTTCCATCTCCTTTACTTTGAGGCGCCGTCACCTACTGTCTGTTCAGCTAGCACGATTCATTACCTGTCAAAGCAGAATATGGTCTGGTTTTTGTCAGTCTGTCTGAAATGCTTGCTCTCTCTCTCTCTCTCTCTCTCTCTCTCTCTCTCTCTCTCTGTCTCTGTCTCTCTGTGCGTGTGTGTGTGTGATTTTTATTTCTCTGTCAGTATACTCATCCAAACTTAGCGGTCTTTCCTTCACATACACTGTATGTGCATACCAGTACTCTGTGCTAGTGAAAATGCTATGGACACTTTATAATATTGTTCAAGCGTTTTCTTGCCCGTATGAAATGTTTGCTGTGTGTGTGTGTGTGGCTGTGTGTCTGTCTGTGTGTCAGCCTCGCTCTGCCACTGTCTTATCTGCACTACAACTAAGGCATCAATAATTACTGCTCACCGCCCCTTCTCCTGGCAGGGTCAGGTGAAAACACATCAACTTGCTTATCAGATGCCCTAGCAATCTGATGATCTCTCTCTCTCTCTCTCTCTCTCTCTCTCTCTCTCTCTCTCTCTCTCTCTCTCTCAGACACACACACACACACACACACACACACACACACACACACACACACACACACACACACACACACACACACACACACACACACACACACACACACACACACACAGAGGCACGGCTACTCTGTCCCATTTCTCTTCTCTCCACTCGCCTTTCTCTCTGTCTTGTCCTCCTCCTGCCTCCACCTATCAGCTCCCCCCCCCCCCCCCTCCCACCCTTCCCTCCCACCTACCCTCGCCCAGTCTTTCCCCTCCACCTTCTTCCATATCCCAAGCAAAAATGACCACCACAACTCCATCCGTGCCACGCAGGACATGGGATGTGATGGGTCCCGTGTGATCAGGTACTGTCAAGTGGTGAAGATCCACAGGCTCTGTCCAGGAAGATGATATGGCAGACAGAGATACATTACATATACCTTGTCCCAGGAGAGCCAATCTAGGTAGGGTAGGGAGTGAAAGGTGGGGTGGGG
>JADBJO010001366.1:30000-117500 GCA_016801955.1 Conus betulinus | reverse complement strand
AAGGTTTTGCCTTTCAGACATAACTTGCACCTTGGGCCCCAGGGCTTGCTTTGTCTGGCACCGGGGGTGTCCTTTACCCCCCCTTATTGGGGCTGTCACTGTAGTGTCAGGATGCTTCACCCTGAGGGAGGGAGGAAGCGCGGAAGATTCTTGTAGCGGGGGAGTGGAGTAGGTTTGGCTGAGATGGGTGTATTTGGTGTTTGTGGGCTGAAGCGTAAGAGCAAAGAGGCGGAAAAGCATCCTGTTTGGATGAGGTTCAGTGTGATGGGTTGCGGGCAGATGGTTTCTCTCTGTTCCTGCAGCAGTTATACTAGGGAGGATTGTGTGGTTTTGTGCCTGTACATGTTACGAAGTTTATGGCTCCCTTGCTTCAGAGAGAGAGGGGGGGGGGGGGGGGTCTTCCCTCTGAAATGCCTTAGAAAGAGAGAAACAGAGAGAGAGAGAGAGTCTTCTTTCCTCTGAAATATCTGTGTGTGTGTGTGTGTGTGTGTGTGTGTGTGTGTGTGTGTGTGTGTGTGTGTGTGTGTACTGCTTGCGCACATGCTCATACATACATATTAGATTACTCGTATGTGCACATGTTGGACAAGCACAATGAGCACAAGGGCATTGTGTATGAATACAGTTTTACACTTACAAGAACTTGAGTGTGTTTGTGTGCGTGTTGATGTCAATTGCAATGCTATCAAGGATGGGATGGCATGATGTGAACGCCTCAGGAAAGGAAGAAAGAAGAGTTTGAGAGGGTGAACGCCTCAGGAAAGGAGAAGAAAAAGAGAGTTTGAGAGGGTGCGTCTGTATCTCTGTAAAGGCAATTAGTAATGACAGGCAGCTGCTGTCTGTCTCCCTCTCCCACTTCCACCCCCATCCCCACCCCCACTTCCTCATTTTCTCTCCTCCCTTGTTCTGCCTCCCTGTCTCCATTTCTCTGTCTGTGCTGTCTGTCTGCCTGTCTGTCTCGCTCGCGCACTCTCTCGAGCGCGCACTAGCTCTCTCTCTCTCTCTCTCTCTCTCTCTCTCTCTCTCTCTCTCTCTCTCTCTCCAGTTCCATGAGTCAGCTGCTAACTTTAAATGATTGCAGTGGGAGTGACATAAACCGAGCACTTGAAAGACACGATAGCTTTAGAATAGCACAAAAATAAGCGGGGGGTGTGCAAGAGGGATGGATGGATGGGAAAGCAGGGAGAGGAGTCAAGCCGTATATTCTATACCCTTACTTCCCAAACAGTACTAATATCAAAACACATGAGCCCATGATCCTTTTTAGATATCTCTTTGTGCGTGTGGGGGGTGGTGGGGTGTGTGGAGGTTCATTAGGATTTAATTCAAATGTGAAATCCATGCGTGGGGCTGTGATAGATAGATATCTGAGAAAGTCCTCATAAATATAGATAGATATCTGAGAAAGTCATGATGCTTAGTTATCTTCACTTGAATCCTGTGTGTATGTGTGTGTGTGAGAGCTTGTGTTTGAGAATATATGTACATGCGCACATGCTTGTGCTTTAACCTCATAAAAATTTGTGTTAATAGTTTTGCATGTTCTTTAGGCAAATGGTTAAATGGATTAAAAGTGAAAAAGTGAAACTGATAATGAAAGATAAAGTATAGCAGGACCATGCAGAGTGACTAAAGGACAACAGAAAATTAAAGATAACTCATGAGTGTAAATGATTACATTTAGGAGATGAATTTTTTTTCAAGCATTGAAAAAAAAAAAAAGTCATCCCTGCATTGGCACATGGTCGATGGGTAGAGTGGTAACTTGTTTGATAGTTAAAGACTATATTACATGTGTAGAAGAGAAATGTTGACAGGGTTTGTATTGCCAAAGTTTGGGCTCTCGCAAGGTAAAGTGCTCAATAAATGCCCTTTTACATTACGTTACATATTATACCAGTAATTACTGGTATTTTACCAGTTAAGACGATAAAATATCAACAAAGATATTGACGTCTGGAACTGCTTACCGATTTGATTTTTGCTTGAGTGCAGCATGTTGGTGGTGGTAGGAGAGTGGTTCGTAGCTTTCCTAGCAAGTTACTTTACTTTACAGACTGCTGCATCCAGGCCATTGGTTTTAGTTAGACCCATTTGCCTGTGCTGTGTTTGCCTTGCACCAGTTTTACACATTACCAGGGCAGTCATTGTATCACTTCTGAGTTCTCTCTCTCTCTTTGCCCACCCTTTCTCTCTCTTTCTTTTTTATTCTCCTTCTCTCTCTCTCTCTCTCTCTCTCTCTCGCTCACTCTCTCGCTCTCTCAGTGTGTGTGTATGTGTGTGTTCTGTAATTTTTTCTTTCTTTTTTATCCTTCTGAATTTGCCTTCAGGACTGCTTTGAAAACAGCAGATCACAGTCACCTCGTACAACCTTCCCTCAATTGCGTGCATTTTGTGTGTGTGATACCAGGTGCAGTACCATGCAGACTTTGAGAAGCAGAAGGGCCACAGACATCTGTGGCAGACGATCCAGAGACGGCCCGTATCCGTCAGAACACCGCCATCCAGAGCAACATCAACTACTGGGGGGTGAGGGAACAGCGCACTGCTATGGAAGAGAGACGCCCCCAGGAGCAATTGGACGATGGTGAGACTCGAGTCTTGGTTGCCCCTCCATCCCTGTTGATAAAGTGGCTTTCATTTTTTTTTTTTTTTTTTTTAAGAATGTGCGTTTGGTGATAGTCATTATAGAATATGTGGAGCATGAACAGAATTTTTTTTTTTTTTTTTTTTTTTTTTTTGTTTTTTTTGAAGTTTTGTGGTAGAGTTGTTGAGTTAGAACTGTGATCATTCAGATTTTAATATTTGTATGCTGATGTGGCTCAAATGAAGATCATCACTGTGAGTTATGATATATACATCAATGTTCATTTGATAGGTCAGGAGAATCATGGTTTATGTAAGATTCTGCAGTGAATTAGGTCACCAGTCCTTTGGTTGTTGTGTATGTGCTGCAAATAATTTCACCTGCTGGTCGACTGATTTTGATTAAATGTCATTCAGTAGGAGTTTTTAATCTCTTGACTGCATCTTGTCTGCAAGAGCGTTCTCCTGTATTGTCACAGTCTGATGCTGAACCCGTTCATCTCTAACACCTCCTGTTAGATGGGTGTCTGTAGATCACCAGCATTGAGTTGTGCGGCGATAGTGGGATCACATCAAGAAACTGGATTTATTTCCCATTTCATTCATATGTGTGATATGCACATTCTTTGTGTGGAGATGTTTGGGCAGCAGTTTGATACGGGTTTTCTTTATGCAAGGAAATATGCAACTCTCTCATGGCCACAAAGTATTGGTTTACCATGGTAGCTTAGGTGAAGTTGGGAGGGTTAAAGAATTCAACATTTTTTTGACTGGCCATGACACTGACCAAGATTCAAATTTTCATTGTTGCTAAAAGTGCTGGTATGTATCTTGACCGAACCTGTCACTAGCCCAGGTCGTTTGAGCAAAACACTGTCTGTGCATCATATGAAAATTTAGAAAAATCCTTTTCCTCCCAGAAAACTGTATGGTGTGGTGAGTCTGTTTGGTGTGGTGAGTCTGTTGTCAGAAGAGTGACAAAGTGATGAGGAAACAACACGCTTTTCCCACAGAAATGTGAACAGTGTGTGTCTGCTCTGGGCCGACAGGCCTATTTCACAGAACCCTCGCAGTCAAGGGGTTAACAACACCTAAGTTCTTTATGGTTTTGAAATTGTCAGTTTTTAGTTATTTTAATTTATGACATTTTAGTCTTCATCTTCATTTTCTTGGCAATACATTTTCTCTCTTGTTTTATTTATTTATTATTTTTTTATTCAGGTTTCAGTTGCGAATTTACATTATCACATGACATTGAACATCACATTCATAGATATCAAATTTGTACATACTCATATGTCATCACACAGTTGTGTTGTGTTGTGTTGTGTTGTGTGGATTGAATCTTGACCTAACAGTGTGTGAGTGGTTACTAACTTTCACAGCGAGTGCCACCATGCAGTTACATATGACCATGTGTTGAATGGCTTTGAAAAATCATGCAAAGGCTGCGTTGCACTAGAAAACTTCTCTCCAGTGGACCACTTGTTTACTTTTTTTTTTATTCCAAACTTATTATAGAAAGGAAAATAAGCCACTGAAAATCAAATTTGAAATTTCTTTAAGGCCCTTTCCCAATTCCCGCCTTGCTGTGTAATTAATCTGATAGAAAGCCTCTTGAACAGAATATAGTTATGAGACTACATGCTGTTTGACTTAGCTAACACTTGTTATAAATGATGGATTTTGTGATTTCTCATTTTAAATGCTCATGGGGCTTTTATCTTAAGGTATATGTATTGGCCCATTACAGTGAAGAGGTAAGTTGCTGGCAATTCAGTCAGAAAATCGTACAGTCTTTTCCTGACTGTGTATGGTTTATTACAGTTGTATGCTTTACTTTGATCCTGTCCATCTCCGTATCACATGTTCTGTTCTGTTGATGATTTTCGTTGACTGAGAAATCCCGTTCTGATTTGGGTCGGTTGTTTGAGAAAGGACATAAGCGTGAGAAACTCTGGTAAGAACTAAAGAGATGTGACTTGTCAGTTTCGACAAGGGCGTAATGGTTGAGTTTTATGTCCTTATAGCGAAAGCTTTTAGGGACATGTTTTTCTTTCACGGTAGTCTCTGGTTCCATTGATTTAAGAGATTCGTGGCGCAGTTGGTCATTCTTGCCATTCGACGGTGACAGTTGTTAAAGTTGTTCGACAAGGGCCATGCACCCATGTTTTTGATGTTTGTGGTCCAAGGGGAGAGAAGTGTTCTTGTGTCTGGCCAAGGCCTGTGATGATTTCAGTGTGATAATTTCATCTTGGTCACCTCTTTTCTTCACTGCATGCTGCTGACTGACTGATGCCTGTTTTGCTCGTCATGCGCCTTCCTGCTTCTCTCCCTTTGCCTGTGTCTTCTCTCCCATTGTGTGCTGCGTGCGGTATGGTGCTGCCCGGTGCCTCACCTCCCCTTCTTTAGTTGCCAGCAGGCGGCGCAACCCCGGCAAGATTAGCGACTACGATCCGGGGACGGAGAAGTTTAACTCTCCGTACTCGGCAAAACGCAGGCTAACATCGTGTATGATTCCAACAGCGGAGAAGGTACTAGTATATTTTGTTGAATGTTACTTTAAAAGTAAAAGGGGGGAAAAAAAAAAAAGAGAGAGTCTGAACGATCCAGTATGTTTGGTATCTTAGGATATTGTGTGTGTGTGTTTTTAATGTTCTAAATCCCTCCCCCCTACCCCATCTTCCTCCTTCCCACAGTATGTGTGTGGGTAGATGCCTTCGATATTATCCCATGACTCCAGCTCTGTGTGTTTTGTTAGATGTCTTTTATTGTGTGTGACAGTTTAGAAATTGAAATGTTTTATATGATCTTCCTTACTAAGGGCTGTGTTAATTTGTTGTGTAGTAAATTCTTTCTTTCATTTGCGACACCACTGTAATCATTGACCCTGCCTTGCCACCCCTAGCCCTCCCACCCCAAATTCTCATCCCCCTTATATTTTTTAAAAACTTTTTTTTTGTGCTATAGTTCCCAATTTTTGGATTAAAGTTAACCAAGTTAGAAACTTCCCGTGGTTACAAACAGTGAGGCCCTCTTTAATTCAGTGGTGTTTTTTTTTTGGGACATATTTTCTGTACAATGGATATCTGACTAATGAGGCCCTGTCAAGGGTGGCTTGTGATAAACTGATCATATTTCTTTGGCTTTGTCAGGACCAGTGCTTTGAGGCACTGGTTTACTTGCCCTTGATTCTTCAGTGGTCAGTTACTAGTCTGTACATGCTTCAGTCGCACTTTTCAGAGTTGGGGTATTGCTATTATCTGAATGTATTATGATTATCATTAATACTGAACTCTGTAATTCAGCTGTAGTTGTTCTGTTCAGTCTCACTGTGGATGGAATTAGGGGGGTCTGACGTTGACCTGTTCTTTCCCCATTGAATCTGGTAGCAGTTAGGAACTTACGATTCATGTCTTAGGAATACTGGAGATCAAGAGATTTAATATGGATTTCCTAATGTTCCTTCAGTGTTTTTTTTCCCTTCTTTTTTTTTTCTTTTGTCTTTTTGGTCTGGTTTGTGGTTTCTCTAGCGATGTTGTCTGTTGGTGTTGTTGGGAGTTGAGGAAAGGGTCCTGTGTCCTTATTATTTTAGTGCTCTGGTTTCAGCAGTGAATGATCCCTGTCGATCTTATAACCTCCCCCTCCCCCTTTTCTTTCCCCTCAGTGGTATGATCATGCATGTACCAGTCAATGCGCATGATTTCAAATGTTTCAATCAGTTGATGGGCTTTAGTGTCATTGTTACTGGTGTCGAATGATTATTTGGTCGTCACTTTCAGTTGTGCATGGTTGTAGTTTTAACGCAGGATTGGAAGTCGCATACTTCTTGGTTTTCATTACCGGTGGGCTTTCTTTCTTTCTTTCTTTTTTTTTTTTTTTTTTTTTTTTTTTTTCTTTTGGGGTCGGAATTATCTCCCATCTTTTTGATATTTCTTGTTCTTTGTTGTGTATGTGGGTCACAACAGTTTGGGAAAGGAGGGAAGGGAAATGACTTGGCAGAAGGCGGTCAGACGAACAAAGAAAGAAGAACAGAGGGAAAGGAAGAGAAAAAGGAAAAACTCCTTGAAGACTACTTTTGCTGATCAGATGTCTTCCAGCAACAGGTGTTTTCCTGCTTAAAAGTTTTGCATTTTTTTTCACGAAGGGAACTTTCTTTCCTGAAATCCTCTTCAGAATCCACATGTTCCCAGACTTTTAGTTTCAGTGCAGACTTCATCTGTGGAGGAAAGGTTTTTTTTTTTTTTTTTTTTTTCATGGACTCAGTATTTTAGTTCCCAGATGTGGACGGATTCCCAGTTGTCCATTTTTTTCCCCCAGGAAATTCTTAAAAGAAAAGTCCACAAGCAGCTTTTGAGGACAAAAGAAAGTTTCAAAGGAAGTATCACGAATTGACCGGTCTTTTTTTCCCCCACAGCCAAACAGCTTTTGGCAGTCAGTTTTCTTCTCCCACACAGGGAAACTTCAGGAAGGTTTGGGAAGAGGAAAAGACCAGCATCAGTTTCCTGCGTAGTGGGTTTTTGTTTGTTTGTTTGTTTGTTATTTTTGATTGCGCATACATCATGACTCGTCTTCAGAGCCGATTGCAAAACTTTTGATGAGTTAGTGTTTGATAATGTCGTGAGCAGAAATTGTAGACGAGAGGTGTAGCACAGCAGAGAATGAGCAACAGAAAGCAAGTGGTGTTGAGTGTGGCTTTCATGATAAAATCAACATGGTGGAAGTGGACTAAAGACTTTGAAAAGTTCAAGAGGCAGAGGCGTGTATACCACCGTGTGTCTTGTGGCTCTCTGAAGCAGCTTTTGTCAAGGAAGCTTACATGCTCTTTCAGACCAGGATCATAGGAGGCAGAAAACTGCACACAGACTCCTGCTCTCTCTCTCTCTCTCTCTCTCTCTCTCTCTCTCTCACACACACACACACACACACACACACACACACACACACACACACACACACACACACACACACACACACAAACATGTGTGTATGTAATTATACATATAGATATATGAATTATGTGTGTGTGTACACACACACACACACACACACACACACACACACTCGTGTGTATGTAATTATATTATATATATATATATATATATACACACACACATACATACACATACACACACACATACCTCATTATAAAGGATCATAAACAAGCCCAAAGTTGCGCCAGATAGAGTTGGATTGCTCTGTTTTTTGCATCTACAGTTCAAAATTTTTCCCTGGGGGCATGCTCCAGAACCACCCAACATTTTCAGAGCATTTTTTTTTTTCATTTTCGATTTGAAGGCCTGTGTGGAAGAGCCTTTTTTTTTTTCTTTTTTTTTTGATTATTATTTTTTTTAAAAGATATTTAAGGAACATAGTATAGAGACTAGTCATGTTGATAGGCATGTCATGTCCTGGGGGTCTGCTGGGCACAGGCGCCTGTCAACTCTGTGTGTGTGTGTGTGTGTGTGTGTGTGTGTGTGTGTGTGTGTGATTGTGTGTGTGTGTGATGATTTTTTTGATTTTTTTCCTAGCAAGGGAGAGGCTGAGGAGAGATTGTGGGGGCTTGTCAGCTGTTAAGGTTCCACTTTGTGTCTTCTGGTGTTGTATTTCTCATTCCAGCTGGAAAAAAGTGTATTCTACTGCGCAGAATGTCAAACGGGATAGCTTGTCACACGTTGATCTCTCTCTCTCTGTCTCTTTCTCTCTCTCTCTCTCGCTCTTTGTCTTGCTCGCCCACCCGCGCTCTCACTCTTCTCTCTCTCTCTCTGGGCTCTCTATCCTGTCTGTCTGTCTGTCTGCCTGTCTCTCTCTCATTTTTTTGATACCGTCTCCCTAATTTTGCCCTATTCTTTTTCTGTTTTCTGTCTGTGCCTTCTTCTTTCTGCGTCCATGTCTCTTTGTGTCTGTCTCTGTGTAATATAATTTTAATGTTGCACCTGTGATGAAACTGGCTCCTAAGCCTTCATGCCAGAAGGTCAGCATCACCAGTATTACTGCATGCTGTGTGATGGAGCGTTAAAGCATCGCTCCATGGAAGAAAAATTCATGGATTTGTCACACAAATGATCTAGTTCACAAAGTTAGTGGTACGGTCATTAGCAATCCCAAGCTTGAGGGGGTCATAACCTGAATCAGTAACAGCATTAAGTAGAAGAATAACTCAGTTGGCAAGGAAAAGAAACAACTCGAAAAGAAAAAGAAAAAACCTTAGAGTATGATTTCTTTTTTTTCTTTGCTAAACTTGTCTTACTTGATTGGAAGATGTCTTTCTTTCTTTCTTTCTTTCTTCCATTTTCTTCGTTTTCCTTAACCTGTCGTTTTGTCATATTTTGCATGTTTTTGAATATTGCAATAGGCTAAAGAAACTTTTTAGCAGTTAATGTAGCTAAGCTTAACTCTTAAACACTTTTTATGTTTTTTTTTTTCTTTCAAAGTATGCTTTTGATAATACTTCATATTTCGATCGATTAGATTATCTTGTCCGTGATCAGTTGCCAGAAAGTGGTCTCAGGATTTCTTCTTGACTTTGTGATAATGTTCAGGATTTTGAGGATGGCTGCAGCTCAGTTTCAGGGTTGATGGGATGGACCCAACCCAGTTCCAGAGTTGAGGGTATGGTCATAACTCAGTTTCATGGTTGATGGCATGACCACAGCTTGGATTTCAGACCTGATGGGGGGCAGTTCCGTGTCAGAATTGAGGACTGTCCCCTGTACACCCTTTTGTTTTTAGATCATGTAGAAGAGGGTGGGATAGTAACCTTTTAAGCTGAATATCATGCTGATGAAAAAATTTTATAAAGTGTAAGAAATTGAAATGAGATTATTCTCCAAGGTCTCGTAATCGTCTGTGGGGGTATTTATTTGAATTTTTGCCACAAGCTTTTAGACGGTTAGTCAGGGGCTGGTCAACAGAGACATGATGGATGGAGAGTTTGGCCCCAGGTTCCTTGTCACCAGATGATTGATCAGGACTATGAGAACATGCTCGCTGTGAAAACTTCCATCTCATCTGAGAGTGGAAGTGTCCATGATGGGCAGTGCAGGCAAAACTCTCAGTGGTTACATGGGGAAAGAAAAATCAGTTTAATTCTTACACCTGGAAATTCTTACTGGAAGTATTATTACCCCATAATTTTTTTTTACTATTCAAAAAAAAAAAATTTTTTAAAAAAAAAATTGTACGAATGCACCTTACTCAGTGTGAGATTGAACTGAAGCACTGACATCACAGGTCAGGTTTGAGAACAAAATGCAAGCTAATTGTCAGGAAATTACGGTATTTTACAGCAGACATGTCTCACAGCTCTGATTGGCTGTAAACAGATGGGAAGGGATGTTGCCTTGCTCCCTCTGTTTGGGCTCGGCAAAAAATGTTGGCGCAGGGCACAAGGGAAAGAGATAAAAAGGCAAAAAATTAAACAGGCTGTCTGCAAGTCTTTTTTAAGCCGACACACGGTTGCATGCACATGCATTGGTGGTTGACTGTTCAGTAGGCAAGGGGCATATGTCTGTCCTCTCAGAAGTTTCGGAGTCTTGTGAAATTTTTCTTTCTTTTTTTTTTTTTTTTTTTTTTTTTTTTTTTTTGAAGTTTTCTTTTTCATTGGGAATTCTTTACCACTGAAAATTTTTGTTTGTTCACATCCATTAACATATTGTTGGTGCATTCTGTGTTGCCCAGGTCGATCAGGTAAGATCATATTGTCATCTTCTTGTGCATTATCAGCTTTACAGAAGTGTATATTATCTTGATCTTTGGTGGCTTTTGGTACTACAGCATCACTGTTGAGGGAAAAGAAGCCAGGTGAACTGTGTTTTATGGCCAGTTGGCAGAGTGATATTTTAAATTTCTGCGGTTATTGGTGCCTCCCTTCTCCTCTGCCCACCCCCACTTCCCCCCCCCCCCCCCCCCCCCCCCCCCCCACCCCCACCCCTGATGCAAACTCCTGCCTCTTTGGGAAAATGGTGTGGAGGAATATTTCAGGAGAGACATACGAGAGGAAGAATCATCAGTTTTTATCCCCTCTTTTACAGAAAGGCTAATTATCTTGCTTATTATTTTATGGTGCACATGAGTCTAACTTGTTGCTTTTTTTGGGGGTCCCCTCCCTCTCATTCCAGTCTGTTGTTTTATCTGTGGTTGTTATTTTGCACACATTGTGGTTCAAAATTTTTTTCCCCCCGATTGTTGGGATTTCTGTTGTGATTTGCATTTTTTAAAGTTTCATACAGATTCTTGGTGATTGTTATTTAAGATAACAATTTAGGACTCTGATTTTGATTTCATTTGAATGATAAACATAATGCATTTGATGGTGCTAGAAGTAGATTGAGACAATACAGATAATGATAAATAATATGCTTAATGATTTAATTCCCCCATTCCCCCATTCAACAGCAAAAAAACAACAACAAACACACACACACACACACACACACACACACACACACACACACACACACACACACACACACACACACTTGGAAGTATCATATATTTACAAATAATTTTTTAAAAAGCACCTTTTTATTCCTTAATTTTGGTATTTCAGGATCTTTTGAGAGACTGGCATCATCTTAGCATTGTTAATGAGAACAAGATCGCCTTTGAAACTTTCGTAACCACCAGAAACTAATTGTCCATTCTATTGTGTAAATCATGGGAAACCTTCAGCTTTTAGTGAGGACATTGCTGAGAGTAATGAAGGATACCTGTCACCTGTGAACAGAATTGAGTCAGCAGCAAAGTTCAGGAGCATGGATCTGTTGTTTCTTTCCATCCTGAAGGTTAGGAGAAAGAAAGCAATGATGGCTTGGTTGTTCAGAAGTTAACATGAGTGTCATTTCAGATATCCTGAACATAAGTGTCATTTCAGATAGTGCACAGAAGTTAACAAAAACTATCATTTCAGATATCTTTAGTTCACAAAGGCAGTGGAATTGCTCAGACTTCCGTTGGTAAAAGTGATGTCTTTGAGGGGAATTACAGTTGGCATCTGGTAACAGATGTCACGAGCTGAAGAGAAAAACATGCAGGGCTGTGAAAATTATGTGGAATTGTTTGAATGCGCTATTTCATTTCTTTATAAAAGTATCGAAACAAAGACGCATATTTCTGCATTTTATTGAAGTCATCAGCAGTCATTTTAAAAGTATAAAGAGACAGCAGTTCATGCTCAGTGCATTCCATTGTTGAGTTTTTGTTAGCTTCCTTTTGATTTGCCAGTATTGACCAATCTGGCTGTGGTACATTTTGTTGTCTGCTAGGAATGTGAACCCATCATGAGGATTTTACAGGATAAACACATGTTGAAACTGAAGGAAATGGGAAAAAAAATTCCGCTGCAAGTTTCACTTGGCCTGGCAGCAGTATTTTTTGACAGATGAATCTGAAGATCAAAGTGGGATATTTTATGAAGCTTTTTCCACAGGCCTTTCTCATCCCTGATCATGTTACAGAAAGGCAAGGGATGAAAGGGAGAGAATTCTTATTGGGAAGTATCAGTGGGCCCAGCAGTCTTGGAACTGTTGTGGAAGAATGGGAAATAGGCGTAACACAGTGATGTCTGAAGGTCAGTAACATGGTTTTCTCTTTTGACCACACTGCAGGGCACGGATCGTACCCTGTAGAGAGAAGATCGTACACCAACGATCGAAGGTCATACACCGACGACCGCCGAAGTAGCGGAGAAGAACGAAGGTCGTACACGGATGATCGCAGGGCATACACTGAGGACCGCAGAATAGTGGAGGAGAGCAGCGGCCTTATACAGATGACCGCCGGTCTTACACTGAAGACCCACGCAGGTCATACACAGAAGACCCGCGCAGGTCATACACAGAAGATCCCCGCAGATCATACACGGAAGATCCCCGCAGGTCGTACACGGATGATCGCAAATCCTATAGCGAAGATCGAAGGTCGTACACTGAGAATTGTGAGTGAAGCCATGTAGAGATGTATTCCTCCAACTAATCTATAGTACTTCACCTCTAATACTGGGCTGGCTGTCCATTAAAAAGGGGAATCTGTACCTGGAGTCTCAAACTGGATCAGCACTGTTAACTTTCTACTAATGCTTGATATTACTGGCAGTGTATCTCTGTAAACTGCAGCAAGCCTTCCAAGCACTAAAGAGGGCTGGGAAGTGAATTCCTCTGAACCTCGACTTGAGAAAGGGTGATCTGGTTTGTACCATCTAACCAAACTTCTGGTCTTTTAGCACATGACATCATACGGACTGCTTGGCCCTGTACTTTTTTGTTTGTTTTGTTTTTTTGTTTCATGCCATTGATGTATTTGCGGACATTGATGATAAGCTGGAAACCTGTTGAATATGGTTTCTTTAGGTTTCAGTAAACACTGGTTTCTTTTAGGCTTCGCTTCTGATTATGATTTGGCTTCTGTAATTTTCAAGATGTATAGCAGGAGTTAGGTAGTCTGTTTTAGCTCGATATTTTCAAGTGTGCCTCATCTCTTTGAACAGAAATGATTGAAACAGTGATAGTTTTGATATGCTTGAGCAGAAATTGTAGTCTGCGCGTATAAAAGCTTTTGCACGCCCTTTGACCAAGGGGAGCGAAATAACACAGTGGCTTAATGCTCAGTTACACAATGTCGTTATTGCTTTGTTTTGAGCTTGCATTAAATTTTAGCATTGTACTTTTTTTTCCCACACCACATGTAGCAAGTGTTATGATGTAGTACTGCCTCTGGCTTATTTTTCCTCTGAGCTTGAGAGTTCCAGACATCCAGTTAAGTAAAGTAGTCACTACATACATCTACTGTTAGGAGGGTCAGAGCAATTATATCTGTCTTTTTGCGTGAGCTCATTGACAGTGTTTGGTACTGTTTGCTCTGACGTTTTCTTCTGGTAAATCTCATTCTTCACTATGACTTCATCCATCAGAGATGTTAGAACAAAAATCGACTTAATTTCTAATGTTTAGATTTTTTTTATTTTTTTTTTTTTTTGGTACAGTATGTGTGTGATTGGCCGTGAATGTATCATGGTTTTGAATTTTGCCATTAGTAACTTGGAATGTTCTTTTTGTTTCTTCGTTTTTATGTTCTGAAGTTCCACCAGACTATGTCACTGGAGCTCTGTGACCAATTTCATGGTCATCCAGTTACACTGCTTTTGTCAGCAGTAGGGGAAGGCAAACTGATTGTGGCTTCTCTGTTTGCTGTCGGTCAAAGATTTGGCTGTTGAAATTCTGTAGCAGGTGTTCGTGTTATCTATCTGTAAGCTTGTTTTTGTATTAAATACTGTATCTTTTTCTTATTCAGTTCAATATAATTAAAAGAAAAGTCTAGTAATTATTTATATTATATATGATTTTATTGGTAATGTGTGTGTGTGTGTGTGTGTGTGTGTGTGTGTGTGTGTGTGTGTGTGTGTGAGAATGTTCTGTAGTTTTTTTTTTTTTTTTTTTTTAGTAACAAACAGAAGGCATGCAGATGGGGACAGAGATGGATGGGCTTGTTTTATTTTGAAGAGATAGTTTGAATTTCTGAATTTCTTCATAGGAAAAGAAGCTTGAGGAAAATGTAATCAAAGCATACTGCATTTATATCATGAAATTCTATTTCTTAAGAACACTGTTGGTATTATCACCAGTTTTTTTTTTTTTTTAAATGCTTTTTTTTTTTTTTTTTTAGATGTTCTGCTACAAATTTCTTGGCAGTTTTTCAGTTGCCCCATCCCACATTTTCAGCTTCTATGGCAGTGTTGAAGCTTTGATATTTTTTCTGACTTTTTTTTTTTTGTCTGTTTTGTTTTCACTTTATCTTGTGTTGTATTTTGTTTTCACTCATGTTAATGTTGCTGTGGGAGAAGGCAAAAAATTTCACTGTGCAGTTCATGTATTTCAATGGTGTGCATTTTTACTGGTTAACACACACACACACACACACACACACACACACACACACACACACACACACACACACACACCCCATGTTGTCATTTTAGTGTGCTTTATAGCAGCACTAGATTGATTGAGTTTTGTTTTGCCAAACCACCTTACTTGAAACTAATCTCACGTCTTTTTCACCAGTTCTGTTCACATCCGCATTATATAGCACATGTGACTAATTCAACATTTTTCATTTATGGTATGTTCACAATGTTGGCAAATCAGAGCAGAACATTGGCTTTTAAGATTCAGTGAGGTGTGTTTTATGTAATGCATACACAGTTTTTTGAAAGTAAGGTTTTTTTTCATTACTATTTGTATGTATGTATTATCTGTCTGTATACTGGTGGTGTGCTGTGGGTGTTGGTGGGTACTTGGTGTTGTCTTTAGTGGATATTGGACTGGTGTGTGTACATTGTTAGTATTGGGGTATGTGTATGTAAGTGCTTTTTTTTTTTTTTTTTTTTTTTTTAAGAAACTCTCTTGATTGGTTGAAAGTTATAGGGAATGAAATGTAGCAACTTTCAACTATGCAGTATATTGTTTGTCATATAGTTTGATTGAATGATGTAGAATTGTCTGAGGTTGAGTCAGTAAAAAGTGTATGAGAGAGAGAGAGAGAGAGAGAGAGGGGGTAGATGATGGGGTATGACATTTGTCAACAACAACAACAACAACAAACTGAAAAGATAAATGTGTCTCTATGATTTTGTTGTAATATACGTGTAAATTTGAAAGATATTGTTCAGAATTCTAAAGGTCAAGTTTTTTTTGTTTTGTTTTTATAGTTTGGACAAAAAATGAGAGAGAAGGAGGATGTGCCTGGGTGTGGGTAGGTGGGGGATACAGATGCTTGTCCACGTCTTGCGATTCACTGCTCAAATCTTTTAAGTTTAAAAGAGAGCAGAGAGTTTGTCATTAGAGCGTACGTCCATTTCTGTATGGCGTTTCTCTCCACTATACAGATCCAGCTGACTCTTTTCTTTTTTTTTTTTTTTTTTTCCTTTCGTTTTTTTGTGGTTCGCCATATCCACTAATTCTTTTCCTTGCTGACTTTAAACACCCAACCCCCTACCCCATTTGAAAAATAAACATGATGGGGGGAAAAAACATGTTTAGGAACAGTCATTTGTGTTCTTCTATTGCACAAGGAAAGGAAGCGGAACTGGAACTTGCTGAGAGCAGGAAATGGGTAAAATTAGATGGGAAAGAAGCCCTACTTCCTTATCCCTGAGTTCTACAGGTAGCTGCTGTTATTGTGTTCTGCCAGCAGATACTCTTCTTTTTAAATCTACCCCCCCCCCCCCCCCCCCCCCCTTTTTTTTTTTTTGTTTGTTAAACATCATGCTTTTTTAAGGCTGGTCAGCTAATAATAGATGTTAAATTGCATCCAGTCCCCCCCACTCACCCTCCCCCTGCCCTCTTTTAATTGCATAGGAAGCGGTTCTGGGGTGTGGTGAGAAAAAGCTTGTAAAAGTTTATCACAAGTGTGTGTGTGTGTGTGTGTGTGTGTGTGTGTGTGTGCGCACTATCCATCCTTCTGCTGCGATGAGGTTTGTGGTCAATATTTGTTCCCCAGGGTTTGAACTGGAAGGGTTGACTTTTTTGTTTGTTTACGCCGCTCTCTTGTGCTGGCGGGTGTAATTTTTCTGGTCAACAAGAGGGGGGTTAGTGGCCTGTGTAAGTTGGTTTGTGTCTTGAGTAAACAGGTTTGTGTCCATTGTAAACACCGGTTGTGGGAGAAAGGTTTGACGCTGGGCTCCTGTGTTGTATGAGGTGGGAGGATTAGATTGGGTGTTTGGTTTGCTTCTTGTGTCTGTCTGATGGAGGATTAGATCGGGTGTTTGGTTTGCTTCTTGTGTCTGTCTGATGGTGGAGGAAATGTTGCATGAGTGGTTTTCTTTGCAGGTCCAGCAAGGATTTTTTTTTTTTTTCTTTTTCCTCTCTCTCTCTCTCTCTCTCTCTCTCTCTCTCTCTCTCTCGCTCTCTCTCTGTGTTTTGGTCCATCTGTCTCTGCCTGTCTCTTTCTTGCATTGTTGTATTTATCAGTGATGTTTGAATTGGGTCAAAAGAGGACATTTTTTCATATTGCTGTGTCTTGTTCTGTCTGTCTGTCTCTCTCTCTCTCTCTCTCTCTCTCTCTCTCTCTCTCTCTCTCTCTCTCTCTCTCTCTCTCTCTCTCTCTCTGTGTCACTACACCTCCCCTACTCCTCTCTCTCTCTTTCTCTCCCCCTCTATCCCTCTTTCTCTATCACCCATCCATCTGTCAATCTTTGTTTTTTGCTCTGTTGAAAGCAGACAGTCAAAAAAAAAAAAGTAAAAAAATGTATGTTTGTAACTGTCATGGATTTGAATGCAGCAGTAAAGGGAGGGAGGAGATGGAGGGAGGGAGAATGAGGGCAGAAAGGGGCTGGGAGGGGTGGGTTGGTGAGATGCAAGAAGCAGAAGGGTAGAACAGTATTATTATAAAAAATCAGTGTTATTGTTACAGACCGTATTTATACAGCACCTGTTGTGTTTAGAGAAAGAACTCTTCTTGATGCCTCTTTGATTTTCATTTTGAATAGCTCCAGTAAAAAGTGACAGGTTCCGTCGATAGAACTACTTTCCAGGGTGCCCATGCTTCCATTGCTGTTGTCTTGTAGCCTGTCCACAGAATGGTTATCGCTGTCAGTACTGGCATCATATGTCAGTATATTTCACTCGGGTCTCCAAGACCCTTTTCCACACATAGACATTGAAGTCTGTCTGGGTCTTCTCACTGTTCAGGCCTCTCTCTGTTTACCTCTTCTTTTCTTCTGTTCTTCTTCTTCTTTTTTTTCTTTTCTTTTTTTTTTTTTGTTGTTGCTTATCTGGTTGGTTTGTCTCCTGTTTCTTGTATTGTTTCCCTTTGCGGTTCTTCAGGTCTGTGTCTTTCTGCTGTTCAGCCTTTGTGTTGTTTAGATTCAGGGTGATTGGGGAAAAAGACTGACGGGTCATCGGATGCCCCTGTGACTGTGACTTGTGACATTGCAGTATAATGCTATCGTTGAGAGTTCATGAATGTGCGTCTGTGTTTTTAGTCTAGATGTATGTTGACACACAGTGAGGAGACTGGTTGATGTGCTGATGGCAGCATCTGCTAGTCTTGACGTATTCGAATCAGTTGTCTTTTTTTTTTTTTTCTTTTTTTTTTTCTCTCTCTCTGTTTTCTCTGTCCTTGAAGCCTGTGTGTGTGTGTTTTTGTAGGGATCTGTCCAGGGTGACATTTTTTCATGTATTTGTCGTTAAGTTTGCAGTTCCAAATATTGCCTTAGGGGTGACATGTTGATGTGCCTGCCACATTCCCTTATGCCTGGTTTGTGTGCAGCATTCAGAAGGAGCTGGTTTAATTCTGTTGCATTTTAGATGGGAGATTGTCCGTAGCGTAAATTCTTATCAGTTCCTTTCGTCCGTTTGCAAATCAGAAAGGAAACTGAGGGCAGGGCTGAAGCAAGAGCAACAGGGATTTGATTGGATCTCTGAAATTAAGCTTCATTCAGTTGTTTGTCACCACTCGAAACATGAAGGACATGCCATGGAAAAATCAGTATTACTCAGCTGATATGGGCAGACATGCAGAAAACCGCTTATCGTACAGAGTTTATTGGCTAGCCAAGGGAACCAAGTCAAAAATTGTGCTTTATTTTTCAGTGGCAGTGGTGAAAAGGAGAAGGGTTTTTTTTTTTTTTTTTTTTTTTTTTTTTTTTTCCCCCAGGGGGAGCAGTAGCAGCAGATGTAGAAGTGGAAAAGATCATGCAGTCAAAAGAAAAGAAAAGACTGGGTGGATCAGTTTAGCTGCTGTCTCTTGTATTTGTTGAATGTTCATTTCAACTGGTAAAATTTTTAAAATGCGGCATATTTCCTGAAAGCAGTACAATCTGAAGGACTGTATGACTTGCTGGGATAAACAGTCTGCTAAACCTCAGTCTGTGGCAGGTGTCTGTCAGTACTGCCCTCCATTCCCCTGTAAACCTGCTCAGCTGGCATAAAGGGAGGATTGCCTGTGTACTTGTCTTAGAGAGGTCATCAGTTATGACAGAGAGAGGTCATCGGTTATGGCAGAGAGAGGTCATCAGTTATGACAGAGAGAGGTCATCGCAGAGAGAGGTCATCAGTTATGGCAGAGAGAGGTCATCAGTTGTGGCAGGTCATAATTCGTAAACAACCACAATCTGGTAGTTGTTCTCTGTCTCTGTGAGGACTCCCCCTCCCCCCTAGTTCTTTTTATCTATGAAACTGATGATCAAAGCTTGAGAGAAGTTAGGTTCGTGATGGTCACCGTAGTCCTGTCTGTTTAGAAGGTCATGAGGGCTGGACTGAAAGTTCTGTTTCAGTGGCCAGTGTTACTGGCCGAATGGTTATGAGTTTGAGCCCTATCAGAGGCATTTTATTGGGTTATTGGTTGGAGCCCTATAGTATCAGGCATTTTATTGGTTATTGGTTGGAGCCCTATCAGAGCATTTTTTATTGTTATTGGTTGGAGCCCTATCAGAGGCATTTTATTGGTTATTGGTTGGAGCCCTATGAGAGGCATTTTATTGGTTATTGGTTGGAGCCCTATGAGAGGCATTTTATTGGTTATTGGTTAGAGCCCTATCAGAGGCATTTTATTGGTTATTGGTTGGAGCCTTATCAGAGGCTTTTCATTGGTTATTGGTTTGAGCCTTATCATTGGTTACTGGTTTGAGCCCTATCAGAGGTGTTTTATTGGTTGGAGCCCTATCAGAGGCGTTTTATTGGTTGGAGCCCTATCAGAGGCATTTCACTGGTTATTGGTTTGAGCCCTATCAGAGGCGCTTTATTGGTTGGAGCCCTCAGAGGCGTTTTATTGGTTGGAGCGCTATTGGAGGCATTTCATTGGTGGGCATTTTAGACCCTAGCCAGCTTGTACCTAGAGTTGTCGAGTGTACTGTCGCTCAAGAGAGAGCATTGGGAAACATACAGTTGAATTCCATGCATGTGATGGATGATTCTGGTCAGCTGACTGATGGTCTGTGTGTCTGATGTTATCTCGTGAGCCTGTTGACTTTGCAATATGCTATGAAAGGAAGCAAGAGTAACAGCTCTGTGATGTAATCTTGCACCATTATGGAATTCCACAAGGCCGGCTTCCTTCTTCACTCTGTCATTCTTCTGACTGAGCATTATTGAAAACCAGAGCCTGGATAAGCTGCAGCCTGTCATTCTTTGTGTCTTCTGTTTTGATGTCTTTGTCACACACCCATGCCTTTGAAGTGTGGCTATCCACAACATGTTTGATGTGACTCGATTTTGACAGGGTTTGTCTCAGTGTGTGTCAGAGAATCAGGGAGTGAGCAGGATGGGAGGAAGACCACTGGGAGGAAGGAGGGGGATATTGCATGGGGGGGGGGGGGGGGGGGGGGGGGGGGTAGGTGGGAGGGGTGGGGGGGGGGGGGGGAGATGACAGCTGGAAGATTTTCAACAGTTGTGTCATCTGTAAACAGGAGGTCCCCCTAGATCTTTTGGGTCTACCTCCAGGCAGTGTGTACTCCACTTATCTTGCGTTCTTTTTGATTTCTCCTTTTTTTCACTTGCTAAAAAAAAAAAATCATGATATCAGAGCTTTTCATCTGTATTAAAATTTTAGTCCTTGCAGATGTCAAAGAAATGTGTGTTACTATTAGTTTGTACCCTCTTACTGGTCTAACGACAGAATCATCAAGAATATAGTGCACGAGTCTTTTGGTTAGATCCTCCGTATCTTGTTTCCCTCACATGATTGAAAATCAGTGAAGGAATATGTTAGTGGATGAATGTGTACACCCATCAGTAGTAAAACAGTATGGTTGGTATGTACATTTGACAGGATTTGGTGTTTCTTTCCTTGTGTGAATGAGTATTGCATATAATTATTTGCATAGGCTGTTGCATATGATTATTTGCATAGGCTGTTGCACATGATTATTTGCTAAGGGTTGCACTTTCCTCTGAAACAGTGTTGTTTTGCTGAAAAGGGAGAAATTACTCCTTAGGTTTTTAATCAGTGAAGTATATTGTGAAATTATTAGCTAATCACCTGCTGTTGCTTTCCAACACCAAGATGTACACAGTAGAGAAGACTGAACACATTTCCCAGGAAAGTTGACAGAACCTGTGCTTGTCGGTTGACGCAGTGTCCAACACGGGCCGGCGCCAGCCTGGGTCCATATCGGACTATGACCCAATGAACCAGCAGTTTGGGTCGGTGGGTTACCAGCCCCACCCGGAGCCGGTGCGCCAACCCCAGCCTTACCAGCCTCCGCCGCCTCGTAAGTCTGTTCCCCCAGGTGAATGTGTCGGGACTTCTCAGCGTAACAGGGATTGATGTAGTGCTAAGGCAGTGTAGTGATTCGAAAGAGACACATGCAGATTTGGAGTAAAAAGTTGACTTTTGGGGGCGCATAAATGTCACGACAGAAGTAAAGTATTTGACACTTATTTTGTGGAGTATTCTGCTAGAAACACAAGTAGGCTAAAATCTGAGTCATTGGGAACCAAGCAAGAAAAAGGCCAGTGAGTCAGGGTTTTTAGGTTGGAGAGAGAAAACATTAGAAGGATGATATCTCAGACTTTTGTGTCATTTTTTTAAACGCAGCGGAACCACTCGACGCTGAAAGATTATTGTCAGTGTGGTTTGTTTCAACTTGAAATATGAAGGATGGCTTTCAGTGCCAGGTGAACATCCATCTGTGTGATGCATGTAATGTCTTATCAGACTGGATAATATTTTGCAAAAAGTTGCGTATCAGATTGGATTACATTCTGCAGAAAGTTTCTTTTCAGACTGGTTTATATTCTCAAAAAAAAAAAAAAAAAAAGTTACTGAACAGACTAGATGATATTCTGCAAAAAATGATACATACTTTCTGGTGGCTGTTTACTCGTCTCTTGTCTTTGTTGCTTTTTTAAGTTCAAGGAAAACAAAACAAAAAATTTTTGTATACATCTCTTTCGTGAAAGTTTTCATCCTTTTGAATACTCTCTCTCTTGCATGGATTCTTATATGGCTTTTCTGCCGGTAGGCCGTTCTGCCTTATTCCTTCAGGTGTGTTGATGGTTGTTGCCTTTTGTCCTTCACACGTCGTTGTCACCTTTGTTTCAGTAACCAGGAGCTGGCTGACAACTCCACCATCGACTTAAGCTGTTGTAGTTGCCTGCTAACAACTTTGACAGGAAAATGTGTATTCCAGCCTCTGTTTCATTGTGCCTTAAGTGTTGTGCTGCAACATTTAGACTTGTGGAGCAGCTGACATACACAGCAGAGGAGACGAGTGTCTCGAGTTGTCAGGTAGTTGGACTAACTTGTACCAGTCAGAGTATTTCTCACATCAACGCTGACTAGTGTGTAAGTTGTTCTTCTGGTTTTTGGAGTGCTGAGGATCATTTTTCACATGTGTTCGTGTTTTTTTTGTTTCTTTTGTTTTCCACTCTGGGCTGAAACGGCATGGCTTTTTTGTGCAATGATGGTGGAACAGCAGAATCATCCACTGGCTTGAACGTGAACTCCGTGTGCTGGGTTTTGTTTTCTTTTTTTGTTTCGTTTTTTTGTTCTTTAAGTCCCCTCTTCTCCAAATAACCAAATTTTGCCCTTCTCTCTCTTCAGGTTTGACAAGTGAAGGGTGTGCATGCGAACGCATGCTACATACTCAGCATTTATGATGGGCTGCTCTGTGTGTGTGTGTGTGTGTGTGTGTGTGTGTGTGTGTGTGTGTGTGTGAGTACATCTGTGTGTGGGTTCTTGTGCGCGAGTCTTTAGAAGCACATGTACATGTGTTGTTTACCTCTGAGCTTTGTATGGTTACGTTGCTGCTATGTTTGTGCTAAACTGTGCATACAGTCTCGCTTGTACACCGTCAAGCTTTATGTACACTGTTGTTGTTCTTGTTGGAATGATTGCGCCCGTCAAACACAGACACGCGTACACACTTACTGCACTCGATCAGATACTGTTACAATTTGAGCACTGCACAAAATATTGAATTGTTTATTTATTTATGTGACGTTATTTCTTTTTATTTGTAATTTTGGTTGTTGAATGCTTTGGAACTGCAGGGTATGGTCATACTACTTGTGTATCAAGCTTTTATTTGTTTTTAAATTGAATCATTGACTTTTGTTGTGCAGAGCCGCAGCAGCCCCAGAGGAGTCGAGGGGTAAGTTGAGTGTGCCATTAGATCAGTTGGAGCTTTTGATTATTAATTGATATGTATTTTGTCGATTCAATGTCACATGGAAAGTCCGGTCTGCCAGCTTTGCTTGTGTCCATCTCGGTGAATGCCCAAGCTGGATGCTGATAGTGGATATCAAGGGAAACAATCCAGAAGAGATTGCTTTAGAAGGATTCTGGGGCGCCCAATGTGAGGAACACGAGTGACTCTGACAGGTGGGCAACTCAGCACACATCGTGGCAAACAAGAACCTGTCCTTGATATCAAACGGCGTAAGCAGGCATGGTACAGGCGAGGTTTCCACCATAGCTCTCTGTCTTAGATTATTCTTCAGGTTGTGTTGGAGGGTGGATGTCTTGGACGTGGACCAAAGGAGTCCTCGATGGACAACGCAGCTATTTAACTATTAAAAGATTATTTTGAATGTAATTTAATGACAGTTTCCTTTTTTTTTTTCCCTACCGTGAAATGAACCTTAATTGAACTGTTGAAAACTTGGTCTAAAGAAAGAAACTCCTTGAAAAGTATTTAGTATTAAATCACATCAAATTGTGTGCAAACATTTGTTAGCAGATGCACTTTGCTATGCTGTATCTCTCTGTGTGTTGTTTTTAAGCTGGCCATTGTGGTCAGAAACCAGAACATTTTGACTCCATATGGAAATAAGATGTGGGCTGCCCATTGTTTTTACTCGACTTGCACACATTCACTCAAGTCTCAAACAAGCGGAGAAAACAGCCATTCCATGCACTGCTTTCTGAGTTGAAGTTATCAGTTCGGTGGTGACTGATAAGTTATTGTCCACAGTAGTGTTAAAATATCAGTCTTCTATCACTCATTCATGGTCAGTAGATATAAGTACAAAGATACTTGTTTCTGAATGTTTTGGAGTGAAATCGAAATTGTGTGAATGGCAGCCTTTTCTGCAAGTGTTCTCCACAAATGGGGCCCCATTTTGTTCCTAACTGTTCAGATAATGCGTATGGGAATGAAATAGAGGGTCACGTTCAGTTGGCATTGCATTTCCTAAAAACATTTAAGACTGGAATCCAACACTTAAAACTGGTTGGGATGTGGCTCTGAATGGGAAAGATGAATTAAACTTCACAGCTTGTCAAGTTATACATGTTGATGATATTCAGTTCAGAACCCACATTTGTAACCCTGTTCCAGTCAGTGTGGGAATGCTGTGGGTTTTCTTTTTTTCCCCTGAAGTTCACTCTTGTATGTCTCTTTGACACTTCCCTGAAAAGAATCTTTACAGTTATCTACCTTTTTTTTTTGTACATTTGGGACAGCTTTACGTGTTTCTGTGCGTTTTAAGTCTTGACATTTTTTTCCCTCTTTTGTTACAACTAATGGACTGTCAGTTTTTGTCATTGTTATAAAGGGACTAGGTATTGAACACTGCAAAGTTGATGCTAGCTGTTCACTGTGCTCCCTGTTTGCTTGTATGTCTTTTTTTTTTTTCCTTTTCTTTTAAATGTGGTTTTCATTGCACTTCACTTTTAAAGTAATTTTTTACGGATTGAAAAAGAAAATTATGTGTGGATGGTAAATCAAGTCGATGGGCTGGCTCTCTAAGCATGGTCTAGTTTATATATATATATATATATATTATTAAAAAAAAAAATTATACATATTTTGTAGGTGTTTTATGGTTATTTTTTTTCTTTCTTTTCTTTTTTGCACGGCAGAGGATTGGTAGGACTCGGAGGTTTTGAAAGTTTTCGATAAATTGAGGTAACCATTTTTAAGGGGGGTTTGTTAAAGTTAACAATTTTATGTTCTCCCCAGGGAGGGGAGGATTTTATGGTCGTTGCAGTTGAGTGAAGTTTCCAGTATGTTGATCTAGAGACCAACTACTGGAACACTGTAGTCATTAGAAAACGCCTGGGACAATGGACCCAACCAATAGGAGCATCATGACAAGTGAATTTTATTTATGATTTGAAGGGGATAGCCTGTACTCTGAAATAAAAGGTAAGGTTGGATGAAAGTGTCAGTCTTTACTTTAAATTATACACAGGCTTTGGTATATTCATTAAGTTTGGAAATTTGGACCAGTGGACCTCAAAAGCTTGTGGAAAGTTTTTGAATTGTGTGCCCCTTTTTTGAGTTGGAATAAGGAAAGCAGGCTTACTTCCCTTCATGGTGACAACCATGGAGGAGTGTTGTATGGGTGTCTGAACCAATTGTTGAGTTGAACCCCACGCTTTTGACAGATGGTGTGCAAGGCCATGTACGACTACCAAGCCGCCGACACGGATGAGGTCAGCTTTGTGGATGGCGACATCATCATCGAGTGCCAGCCGGTGGATGCTGGCTGGATGACGGGGCGGGTGGAGCGCTCGGGCCAGTATGGCATGCTGCCATCCAACTACGTGGAACGCATCAATTAGATGTGGAAGGTTTTATTGGCAAGGGAGGGAAACAATGTAAACCTTCGTGTGTAATCAGCATGAGGCCCTTGATCTGTGCATGAGGGCGCATAGCGTTGTCGGTTTGTCGAGCTTGCCTGGGAAGATAGCCATTTTTTCCCTTTTAATCTTATATATTTTTTTTTCACAAGAAGAGAGAGAGAGAACTTGGATATTTTTAGTATGGACTCTCAACATTTGTCCTAAGATTTTTTTTTTTCAACCGTTTAAGATCAAATAGATGTCATGGATTTCATTATGAGTAATTTTTTTTTTCCTTACAAAAGTAAGAATAGTGTGATTTTGTTGTAATTGTTAACTTCTGTTCAGTTCTGTCTAGTTTTGTTACTGTTTTCTGTAGTGTGATGGATACTGTGATGAAATGGTGACTCTCAATTCTACCAATATATTTGCAGATACATCAGAAAGAGAAAAGGGAAAGGCAGAGTAAAAAAAAAAAAAAAAAAAAAAAAAAAAGGGGGGGGGGGAGTGAGTGAGTGGATGGGGGGAGGAACAGAAAGGAAAAAAAAAAAAAAAAACCCAAAAGAAAAAAAAAAAAAAGAGAAAACAGAGGAATGATAAATGAGGGTACCATATGATACAGATGAGGGGACATGTATGTGAGTGACACTGTTGGGGTGGCGGGTTTTCCTTTCCTTTTGAGAACATTTTGAAAGCCTCGCCCTTGAGATGGAATGCATGATCTTGGTATGTAGCACCTGTTTTTGGCATGGAAGGAAAAGAGTTTTGTGTTCGCTCACAGTATTCCACCCCTCCTGACACCTCATCCTCCCCATTCCACTCTGTTTCAAAAAGAGAAGAAAAAAAGAAAGGAAGAAGTGATGGGTATGAGGATCATAACATTTTAAATGCTTTTGATAATTCTCTTTGGAAAAAAAAAAGTGAAAAAATGATACTTATTCAGACTGGAATAGCTTAACTGTGTTGGGGGGGGGGGGGGAGCAGCGATACTTGCAAAGACTGTAATTGTTTGAAGGCTTTTGATTATATTCTTTGTACAAGTAATTCTTTTAGTTGGAAGAAAAGTTTTTAAAAGAATTCTTTCCATCTCTTCTGGCCAACGTAGTTTAACCTTATGCCGTTGCATCAAGCGTTGAAAAATCAACCGGTGAGAGTCCTTTGCGGTGTGTATAGGAAAAAGGATGCACTGTTAAGTGTCGCTCTGCTTGATAGGATACAAAATAAAGATTTGGAAACAGTGCGGGACATCTTTTGTTGAGTTTTGAAAATCTGCATTTTTGACCCCTCTCTGTCTGTCTGTCTCCGTTTTTCATTTATCTTGTCCTCTGGTCTGTCTGTCTGCCTCTGAATAGTCTCACACTTTCTGTCACCTTTTTAAAAAAAATTATTTGATTATTTTGAGGTGGGAGACAAACGTCCAATTTGTTGATTGGAAAAAATAAATAAAAAGAAGAGAGGAGGAAAGAAAAAAAAGTAAAAAAACAAAAACCCAACCCACATATGTTGGCCTCTCGTTATAAACAGTATCTGGAAGCACCACGTAGAGTGGTTCCCAGGCAGGCTCGAGGCTCCGCATAATGTATAGGCTCGCTGGCTTGGCTTGTAAAATTATCTTGCCGCTGCTGCAATTGAGCGACGGTCTGCTAAGCTTTGGGGGACGGCAATCCCCCGATGGTCTAGGAGGACAAGGCAGAGAAAGTGCGGGAGAAGGGAGGCATTTTTATGCAAGTGTTTTTTAAAACGACATTGTTGTGTGTGACGAATGATGTAAAGGATCAGATTGGGGCAGGTTGAGGTGTGCTTGCAGAATTGTTTTATTCTACTTCTAAACAGCCCACTGTTTGTTGATCACAGATTGGTTATCATTTTGTTTGAAAGACAGACAATTACTTCCACACACCGTCCCATACTCCCTCCCCCCCCCACTTCCCCCCCCCCCCCCCCCTGTCTGTCCTCCCATTGTGTGTTACACACTGTGTAGTTGGGGAGTTGATAATGCATGTCAGACACCTGCTGTGTTTGATGTTTTATTAGGTTTCGTACCTCTCATGAGGGTTTTTTGTTTTTGTTTTCTTTTCTTTTTTTTTGTTTTTTTCTTAACTTTTCTCAGATGTGTTGACAAGAACCAAGACTTGGGCATCAAGTAGGTCTGATCTGTTCCAAGAACTCTGGAATGTGGATTGTACAGAAGTGATTTACGTTGATCTGTCTTGATTGGCATTGATACAGTTGTGAACCAAGAAGCAGCCGAGTTGGTTTGCTTTTTCCCATTTTTCATCATCAGATGTGCTTTCACGTTTTCCACACACACCAGATTTGGTCACGCTACAGATTTGGTTGCACTGGCATTTATTTGAAAGCGATGAATACAGGTATTGTGAGATCACAAACAAAAACAAAAATAACAAGGAAAGGGATTGTATTTCATGCTTGATGAGTTTTTGTATGAATAGAGAAGGCTGCTCTGTTGGGCATCATAAAGACGTCATAGTCGTGCTATTGTCTTCACAATGATTGCTTGTTGTTGTTTATGTTGGTGCCAGTGAAGTAATCCCTTACCGTCTCCTGCCTCCCTCTTCTCATCCCTACCCCTTCCCCTCTTTCGTCTTTTCTCGATGAATGTATTTTTATAGTCTTGACGGTGAGGATGTGACATAGGAAAATGTGTATATTCTCACGATTTCTGTACATGTTGGCGTATATAATATATATTCAAAAGATGTACGACTGGGAGAAAGGCAACTGAACCCTTTTGTAATCCCAGCGTCAATAAAGAGGACTTATTTACTCTGGCAGGGTTATGACGGGGTGTATTGGTGTATATTATAAGCCTCTTGTCAGAGATGTTTCTTGTGTGTTGAATGGAACCGATTTTTGATTATCCGCTACAAAGATAATAGCTCTCTGTTTAATCTTGGTAGAAAACGGTTTTGTGTAATTGTATTCTGTTTTTTCCCCCCATTTATTTTATTCTAAGTGCATAGATAATTGCAATTTTTTTTTTTTTTTTTTTTTTTTTTTTTTTTGAGGGGTGGAAGGTTTTAGGTGCTGGCTTTGTAAATTTGTAGGGTTTCAGTTTCTACAGTGAAGTGAAAACACAGGAGTGGGAAGTTTGTTTTGGGTGGAAGTGGAGGTGGGAACAGGAGTCGATGTTAGCTCAGAGATTATATATTTGTGTGGTTTGCATTTCTAATGGCAAATGGAGCAAATCTGCTTTTTCACTTTATTGCTTTTCTTCTCGACTTCAGAGCCCCACTATCTTCTGTTTAATATATAGGAACTGCAGTAGAATAATTCATTCATCATAAAAGATGTGAAAGATTGTGATAGGGGTTTGGTTTATGAACAGGAATTGTGTGTGCGCACAGGTGTGCATGTGCTATTGTGTGTACGTGTAGGGGTTTGGTTTGTGAACAGGAAATGTGTGCGCGCACAGGTGTGTATGTGCTGTTGCATGTACGTGGGTATTGCGAATTCTCTGTATTTTTTTCTTTCTCTTTCATCATGATAGTCTTTTGTTATTTAAGTTTGCCCGTAACAGTATTCTAATTAATTTGTTTACTTGTTGATTTCGTTATCACATTCTTCATGTTGGACTCTTCTATGTGTACCGCATGCATGTCTATGTGTTTGTGTGTTGAACATTTAGTTGATGGATTTAAGAGCATGCCTGGCTGAATTTTGAAAAACTGTGTTCAGATGTCATGCAATGTCTGTGCAAGGTATTACTTGTTACAAAAAAGGTGTGTGTGTGTCATGCCCTTGTCTTTTTTTTTTTTTTTTTTGGTCACTCGGTGGGCTGTTTTGCCAGCATAAGGTGTTTTTGCCAGTAAATTTTGAGTGCTTACGCTTTTCGGTTTCTCACATTCTTTTTGAAATAGATGATTTGTTTTGCATAGTTTTCATTTTTGTAAAAGTTTTATGCGGCCTGTCATTGTTTACTTGTGGACAGATTGTAAAGCTTTTGTTGTGTAACTATGTATGATAGACATACCTGCCCATGCTTGCATGTGCATGTCTAGATGAATGTGTAAAACACATGGAATGAAAAGCAGCATGTATATAGTGAAACACACAAAACATAATGATGCAGCAATATGTAAGAAATGCATTCTGGATGTTTGCAGAACTTCCCGTCCCATCCTCACTTCTGTTTTAAGTGTGTACTTGTGCATGTGCACACATATAACATGCCCCACATACACCCACACGCGATCCCACTCTTGGCTCTTTCCCATTTACCCAGCCTAATTTGTAGATCGCGCACACACTTACACACATCTGCATTCACAACATAACGGGCACATATTTACCTCCTATATGCTTGCCTTTTACATTTTGATACACAAAGCATGTGTTTTACACACAGACATAGACTCGTATATACTTGCACACTGAATCTGACAGTTTTTTTTTTTTTTTTTTTTTTTTTTTTTTTTTTTTTTTTTTTTTTACATCCGTGTCCTAATGTAGTAAACAGATGTAGTGAGGAAGGGTTGTATTTTTAACTGAGTAGTGAAAGGTATTGCAAGCATCTCACGTGTCGCCTCTTTCTGTCCTGTGGGATTTCAAGGCCATTGGATGCGTTTACTTGGTTCTTTCCGTCTCTTTCCTCAGTTGACCTTTGTATTACCTTCTTGTGTATTGAACCGTTCATATTCTATATTTCTTCTTCACTTTTAGATGCTTAAAAAAAAAACCTGTCCAAAACCAAACATTGCTATATCCGAGTGCGTGTAGATGCCATACATTTTTTTAAGATGTTGACTTGCTGTATATATCTGTGACTGGACTTTTGGCGAACCACTGTTTTTTTTGTCCCCAGTGTGAATGCTCAAAATATCTCCAGCTTTAAATGCTTAAAGCAAGGGTATGCTTCCCATAGCTCTGGTCAGGCGAGACTGATAATGCTGACCACTTTATCTACCAATCATGCATGGCAAAATAATGATACCTGAACGTGTAAGGATTGTCTTTTTGACATCTAGGCCAAGAGAATCTTAATTGGAAAGAAGTAAATCAGAGACTGGCATGTTAACTTGTCTTTGTTTTCAGTCTCCATCTTATTCAAATAGCAAATTCAATAAATTCAGAAGCTGAATGAAAAATGAGAGACTGGCTTGTGAACTTGTCTTTGTTTTCAGTATCCGTCCTTATCCATTTGTGTATCAAGTAGTAAATACAGAAGCAAAATCAGAGACTGGCTTGGTAACTTGTCTTTGTTTTCAATCCATTAATATATCAAGTAGCAAATTCTGTAAATTTTTTCATTTACCACTAGCCAGTAAAAGACTTATTTGTTGATTGGCAGTCGAACATTGCCCCCCGAACTGTTCTGGAGAAAAAAATGGCATGAAGCCGATTCG
The DNA here is from genome assembly GCA_016801955.1 of Conus betulinus. NCBI lineage: Eukaryota > Metazoa > Mollusca > Gastropoda > Neogastropoda > Conidae > Conus > Conus betulinus. The sequence goes on along the minus strand of JADBJO010001366.1, from coordinate 87,039 downwards.
TCCATCCCGCCCTTCTGATCTTAACCCTGCGCAAGGAAATGCAAGGCAGAGCTCATCTTCTTGCAGTGTTCTGGGTTTTCTGCCCTTACTGATACGTTGGGGTTTTTTTTTTTTTTTTTTTTTTTTTTTTCCTTGTAGTGTTGCTTGAAAACTTTACTGCATGCATGTACAATTGATGGTTGGCACGGATGGTTGGGCCTTGCATCAGATGGATGTACAGTGTAATAGAATGTTGAAGTGTACTGCTTACATGTTTAAGAAAAAGAAAGAAGACATTTGAATGGTTGAATAGTTTAGTTTACAATTTGATGTCCCAGATTGGCAGTTAATGCTTTTTTGCCATTTCTACTGTTGTCCAGGAATGGTGATGTTCTTTTGTCAGTTCTGTTGCAGTTAATCTAGGTGATTCGATCTTCAGCTTGTATGGAGAAAATAGTGAGATGGAGAGTCCAATACACTCTGTTCATGTAGGTCAGCATACTGTCTCATAGCTTTTGTGAATGCTGATGTGATGCTGTAGGATGGAAAATTTTTTTTCAGAAGAGGTTCACTAGTTCCATGCGTAAAATGGGTACAGAGAAATATCTTGAGGAAGAAGAAGGCATTGTTTCTTTAGTTGTGTGGATGCCAGTAGTTCAGTTTGGTTATTTTTTTTTTTTTTATTTTTTTTTTTTCCAAATTGAAGGGCATTTTTTCCCCCCTTTGCATTGTTAAAGATCAGCTGATACAGAGTTCTTGCCACACCCTTTAAAGGTTTGTGTATCTTCAAGAGAGAGAGAGAGAGAAGGGGGGGGGGGGGGGGGGGGGGGGGGGGGGGGGGTGACATACTTAAGTGTGATGCTTTACTTGCTGCCCAAGGGCCATTCTTTTCTCTACAGCTGAATGTGACTTGTATATTGCCAAGCATGCGGTTGTGAGTTTGTGTTGTTCCATTGCTGTATATTCTCGACTCTGGCACTCGTTTCCAACTTATCCACTGAACTTCTACACTCTTCCTGTTTGAGAGATTTAGAAGATCAACAGCTGTTCTGACTCTTGCTGCTTCTGGCCATGGTGTCCTGTGTTCTGGGTCTGTCTCTGTCGCTCTCAGGGCTATGTCTTTGGCATGATGAATGGTTCATTGATGATCTGGTCCCTGTTGTACTTGGTCATTCCTCTGCTTGATATTTATGCTTGTTTTGTCTTCTGTGATTGCAGCTGCATTCTTTTTCTTTTCGGATATGTATCCTTCGTGTCTTCTCCAGAAAGCCGTTTGATATTTTCAAGGGCAGTTAAGGCTATTGGTGGCTTTTTTTTTCCCCCCCATACTCAAGGGGGAAGAACTAAGTTGAAGTAACACAACAGTGTGAACTGTTTCCCATCTAAACTTCTAAAAAAAAAATTTTAACCTGTGGACCTTGGTGCATTTAAGGAAGAACAGGTCACAGAACTGAAAGCAGATTGAAACATCTTAGGACCGTGGAATGTAAGTGGGAAAATTATGGAGGAAAAAAAAAATTGACAGTATAGTTGTGCAAGTCTCGATTAATTCACCTGGTCTTTGGTAGGTCTTGCCAGCCATGCAGGTGTTAAAAACTGTATGATTTGTTTCGTCATGAAAGGCTTGCTGAAATTTGGAAAATAATTGCTCGTAGATATTGGTGGCTCAGATTTTCATTACAAGAACCTGACTGGACAATATAGTAAAGGATTTTCCAATTTTCACACACACACAAAAAAAATGCCCGAAGAGAAAAAAGTTCTTTTTCCCAGAGTTAATACAACATGATGGAACCATTTATCTTCAGTATTTTTATCCTGGAGAATGCTGTCGATACCAGTTTTTATAATTAGCACCAAGTCTAATGGAGTTTATTTCTCCTTGTGAGTGCACAAAATTTGTTTTTCCCCTTTCCTTCGATACGAAATTTTTGTCTTAGTCTGTAATGATTTTTTGTTTGTTTTTGTTTTGTTTTTTTTTCTCAGCTAACACAACAAAGATGTGGTACTTTGTTGTGTACAATGTACAGTGAAAATAATTGATGTGAACACTTGTGAATCAACTCTGACATTATTCAGGTCCAAACTGGCTTCTACTATTACTATTACTCTTGAGTTGTGTATCGTTGATAACTTGGCGCTGTATAATATGGAATGACTGTGTAGTTTATGCAGACTTGTCAGTCCTCTTTGGTTTAGTCGCGTAAAGCTTTTTTTTTCTCCCCCCATTCCCTCCCACCTCTCCTTTCGCCGTAAAATGCGAGTATCATTGCTTCAGCCCTGCAGAGTAAATAAACCTTCTGCCTCAGGTTTGTGTGTGTGTATGTGCGTGTGACTGGGCGTGTGGTGTCAGGTGTCACACGCTTTATCATTATTTTTGCCACCGTGGTTTAAGCTGAAGGCAGCACGTTGAGTATTTTGTCACTGGTTTTAGCGATATAGCAGAATTTGTAGTGGTGTGAGTGGCAGTTTAGAGTACTGACATGGTGCAAATAAAACATTTGTTTTGGGTGTCATATGCTACTATACCATAATAACTGGTGCCAGTTACAGAAAATAGTTTGCTGTGCTAGTAATTTTTATTTGCTGTGCTGGTAATTTTATTTTACGTGAACTGTGAGACTAAGGCTTGCTCTGTTTGCGAGCCAGTCGGCGCGTGTTCATTTTGTTGTACAATGGGCGCCTACTTCCACATCCCTAGGGCCCAGCTTTCTGTGCGCGTTTTCTTTGTCGTAGAATGGGCGCCTATTTCCACATCCCTAGGGCCCAGCTTTCTGCGCGCGTTTTTTTGTCGTAGAATGGGCGCCTATTTCCACATCCCTAGGGCCCAGCTTTCTGCGCGCGTTTTCTTTGTCGTAGAATGGGCGCCTATTTCCACATCCCTAGGGCCCAGCTTTCTGTGCACAGGACACGGGTTTTCTTGCTAGTTCTAGCATACCCCCCTTCTTGACCTTGCCATGGTTTTTGTGTGTCTTGTCATATTTTCTTTAGATTTCCAAACTCCACATCATGGCCTTGTCACCCCAGTGTCGTCCCATCCCGCAGAGTTCCATTTCACGTGCTTTGCTGCGCTGTCTCCCATCTCATCTCGGCTAGGGCTTGAATATGTGGCCAATTTTTTTTTTTTTTTTTTTTTTTCACTCTTGCCTGGCATACCTGGCCTTTCACCAAACAATGGCAGAGCCTGTTAGACTGATAGGATATGTCCTGCCCCCGACTCCAGCCATAACGTGGACCTCACCGTGTTCAGTTTCTGCTGTTGAGTGGAACCGTTTGTCCAGCGTGACAAGTGGGTGGGGGAAGAAATTACACCCCATCTACCATGATGAAAAGGATCAATGGGAAGCGGCCTTGCTCCCTCTCCCATGAAGAAGTTGCCACCAAGTTTGTTTGGGACAGTATGGGCTTGATCTCCATGTGCCATTTCATTCACTCGGGCAAAGCAGGGGTGGTTGGTGCCTACTCATGTGCCGCCACCCATGCTTGGTCAAAGCCTCTCCCCCTTTATCTGTCCAGGGGGGGAAAAAAAAAAAAACCATTTTGGCCACCATAGAATCCTCCTGCCAACGGCGCACATTTTGCCTCAGTAGAATGAGGCCTTAACTGCCTCGGCTGCCTATGGGCCGACCCTCTGCCCCCTCTCGGCGATGGGCTGACCTGGGTCCCCTTTCAGCTATGGGCCCCCTCTCAACTAAGGACCGACCTGGGACCCCTCTCGGCTATGGGCGGACCTCTGCTCCCCTCTTAGAGAAAAGGCACCAATTCAGCGACTGAAGCAGTCCGGTAAGCCATTACTCTTGCAACAGTTAGCCGCAAATAAATGGGCCCATAGCTGATAGCTTGCAGCCAACGCCCTCATTTTTCAAACTTTTTGTCTGAAATAGGAGAATGGACTCCGAGTTGCATTATGCAAGTTTTGTGTTGTGTGGAAATCATCAGGAAAGGCATGAGATGAGCTTTTTATGCAAGGGACTCTGTGCGGACGTACCAAAAAGTTGGAATGTTGAGAAATGGACTTGTCTTCAGTAACTATCAAAAACCAAGCACGAGAAGAATTTAGATTTTTGGTGACAAATTTGACTTTGTTGAGCAGATGAACAATGCACCTGTATTAGTAAATGTCAGATATTGAGTGAATTCTCTTCCCTTTTAATACTGGAACAATTTTTATCAGAATTTGTATACTTTATACTGGAGGGGGATGTTCATTCACTGTCTGTCTGGGGCCTAGCCAATGGTGTCCTGGTTATGTTGGATCAAAGCAGGCACCAGAGAACACAACCAGACTGGCTTGGTGGTAGCACAGCATCTCCTTAGTGGGATGCCTCATGACAGCTCAGTGGAGTAGGCCGTCTTCACAATAATGACTCTTCACTGATTGCTCCCACCGGACTGCCAGCGTCGAGTCTGCAACAGGACAAAGCTGGGGTGTGGCTGTGTATATCAGCAAAACAAGTGAGCTGACCAGGACATTTTCAGTCCATGCATAAAAAACCCTGAACACTCCCAGATCCTCCTCTTCTGCATCATTATCTTCAACAACAGACAGAACACATGATTACTTTGTACATAAGGTTTTGCTAAATTTTTGTTCCCCAAAAAACAGCTACCAGCAAACGTGAGACTGCACATACCATCATAGTTAAATAGGCAAGAAAAAAAAAACAAACAAAGAGAGCAGCAGAAAATGTGTTATTGCACAACATTCAATGCCATGTACAGAAATGCCTTTCAAGATGACTGTGGCTGAGCATTCATTTTTCACATCACGCTTGAAACCTTGCTGACATTTTGGTCAAAGGTGTCTGGACAGAATATACATTTTTTTTTTTTTTCCCTGTCGAGTCAAAGGTTCAGAAATCTCTGTGACGTGATCAGGGCTTTTAACCAGAAATTTACTTACTAACTGGGCAACTTTTGACCTGGTCAGCTTTTTTTTTCGTTGCGTATTTCTAACTTTTTAATCACCTTGTTCTCAGCGAAGCAGTCTTTTGGTTGGTACACTTCTCATTAGAACACATGCGTAAAGAGTCTGGGTGAATGAAAAACAAAATGCAGCTCTTACCTTACCCTTTAGTCTGAATAAACCTGATCCTCCATAGGCCTAAATGTTGAAGGCCCTTAACTTCAGCAAGGATTTCTAATAAACTGGGGGAAAAAATTCCACCAGCTTCCCCGCCATTGATAACAAGTCATGCTTACGAGAGTCAAACTCTCTAAAATTTGTGAAAAGTTCGTTATGGCGAAGGCACACACACACTTGTACACACATCACGCCCCTCCCACCCACCCATAGAGCACACAATTCCCACAGCCATCATACCAACAGGATGGGCTGGGGGCATGAGATCATTTCTGATTAACATTAAATGATTATCTAAAAGAAAAAAGAAAGGTAAAAAGCATGCAAAATTTCACATTAATACAGTAATGCATGTGTGCACAAGACACGCATACGTAAACGCATCCCACTATCTGTCGCAAGATTCACAAACGCTGAGAAACAAGTTCATGTGCACCGTGTCAGAAGTGATACTGGGGGAAGGGGCAAGAGTCACACCTTATGGCGGGGAGGGGGGGGGGGATAAATGTACATTTCCTGTAGGGGATGGTGTTTAGGCAGTCGTGCACATATAGTCTCAAGGGTAGGACGGTAGCACTCATTTAACTGTAGAAGGGGGGGGGGGGGGGGGGGGGGTAAGTAACGTGGGCACTTTCTTCCTGTAGAATGGCCCATAAGACGCCATGCAAATGAACCCTGTAGAGGAATGGACAACAGGTTTCGCATATTTACCCTGTAAAGGAGGAAGAGAAGATGGTCGTACACATTTATCCTTTAGGGGAATAGGATAAACACACTTGCACACATTTACCGTGTAGGGAAACGGGATAAATAAAATTGGTGTTGCACACCCTGAACACGAAGGGAATGTGACGGTCGTGGAGATCTTATCCTGTTGGGGAACTGGTTAGAAGCTCATGCACGTTCACCTTGTAGGGGAAAGGGTTTAGACACACCTTGTCAGGAAGATGATTACATGCTCATTCACATGTACCTTGTCAGGAAGGGGATTAGCATGGATGAAAACATGCGTCGGGGAAATGATGGAAACCGGAATTTGACCTCGCTGTTTGTCTAGAGATCCTGAAATCTGGCAATGTCCAGGTATGTTTTTCACTTAATGTTTCGGTAAAACCGCCGCGTCCCGATTATTCCACTCTAGCCAGGTTTTTCTTTTCGGAACTGATAATTCTTTTGTCATTTTTTGCCGAGAGAATGAGCAATTTGCTGCTTTGGCCAACAGTCACAATACCATTCATTCAGCCGAATGAAGATTCGTCTGCGATCGATGCCAGCATTCAGAACAATTTTCGTTTTCACATATTACTTTCAACCTGAGTAATCGGCATACTTACACTCATACTCTCTCACCAATTTTTTTTTTTTTGGGGGGGGGGGGGGGGACGTTTCTGGGCATGTTATAAAAAATTTGACACAGCCTGACATTTGGCACACAGAAGTTAGCAGGAGTTGTCCCTCCTTGGTCAGATTTCCCCTGCTAAGGTTAGAATCCCCAAGTGCAACTTCCACTCTAGAATCTTGTGTATCTGTCATCCCCCCCCCCCAAAGTTTTTCATTGAATTCAACAAAATCGTATGGGTAAACAGTTCTGTAGTTATAAACTTGCCAAAAGAGAAAAATTATACCGATTAATTAATTACTAATACATTCATTGCATTTTTATCGTGTCAGTTAAACGAGCTGAAAGACCTTTTGAATGGGTAATTTGTGATATTTGGCTTTTTATTGTGTGACAAAGAACCAGTTGGTTTATTTAGGTGGCAAAGTGAACAAATTTTGTTCAATTTTTTTTCTTTAAAACATTCTTTTATGTGACAGATTTCATCTTGATTTTTTTTTTCAGCAAAACAGTCACGCACATTGATCTTGCACATATTTTTCATGCGTGATTTATAATGAAAATCAGTAGAGTGGAATATCCTTAGAGTTGTTACCCCACTGTATAATTAATACAACTAAGGTTTATTTGAACCGGTTTAATAAAAAATAAACAAAAATCTATACATTTCACATGACTATTCATTTCTGCTTCCACTACAAATAATTAGTGCCCAGAATTTAAAGATTTTCATTTTCCTAGTAAACATAATGAAATTTTTTGTCAGGACTCCTCAAGGCTGAAATCAAGTATCATTTTATAACTTCACAGTTTAAATCTGTGAGGCAATTCACATACCTGTTGCACCAACAACCCCCCCCCCCCACCCCACCCACATGCCACTCCCACCCCTTCCCCCTGACCTACAGGGTTGCAGGCTCAACTTCCTGCTGGAATAAACAAGACCACACAAGTTTTTCGGGTGAAGTGAAAAAAAAGTCAAATTTTCCATACAACGGAGGTCTTCTAACTCCTCTGGTCACCACAAACCAGTACTGGAGTTCAAACTGCAAGCCGTCTTCATAAGTTTCAGAAGTGGTAAATACAAATTGTAGTCAACAGAAAGGATTGCCGCCTCTGGTTTCTTGAATTTAAGTGGACTCCACTGCACACAGGTCAGTAACAGTAATGTCAGTTTTAATGGTGGTCCTGTGGATTGCACGGTAAAAAGGAGGTATGGTGTCTCCAAATGCCCAGGGTTTATTAATCAAAGGTGCAGAAACCCTTCGGCGGGCTTTGCCCCCTGACAAGGGGTTCTGCCCCTGGACCCCGCTAGGGGGCCTAAGGCGGCCCCCTTGTCCCCCGGCCTTCCTGCTTTTTCTATTTTTTTTTTCTGGTTTAAAGCCATAGATTAAACATGCACATTTATGTTGTAGGGGAAAGGATAGACACTCATGCATATTTATGAGGGGGGGGGGGGGGGGGGTATTGGACATTAGTGCACGTTTACCATGAAGGGGATTAGACTCTCGCGCACATTTACCATGAAGGGGATTAGACTCTTACGCACATTTACCATGAAGGGGATTAGACTCTCGCGCACATTTATCATGAAGGGGATTAGACTCTCACGCACATTTACCATGAAGGGGATTAGACTCTCATGCACATTTATCATGAAGGGTGTAGAGAATAGGATGGTCTTGCAGAGGTACCCTGTAAGGGAAGGTGACACAACGGTCGCGCACATGCAATTGTCCCATAGGGCAAGGGGACAAGATGCTCGCGCACTTGTACCACGGAGAGAAAGTGATTGAAGTTGCTGGTAGCACAATTCATCTCTAGCGAGGAATTAAGGACCTACACATACTCTACAGAGCGGAGAGTAGCCAGAGGGGAGAGAGAACTTGCCTCCTGGGAGAGGAGAGGCACCTTTGGGGGCGTGGCAGGAAAGATACCTGTGGGGGGGAGGGAAGGAAAGAGTTAACACACCGTAGTGGGAGAGGCAATACCCTGATTGGGGGGGGGGGGGGGGGGGGGGGGGGGGGGGGGGGGGGGGGGGGGGGTTTAAAAAAAAAAAATGCTGGGATATTCCATGCACTGCACATCATTAACTGAGCCGTTCAGCTTCATCACATAGTTTCTGAGTATTGTGTAGTTATTGGTAATGTGGAAGGCAGGCAGGCAGAACAAGCAAACAAAAGGCATAGTGAGTTAAATGATCTGGCCTTGGAGTTATTGACACCCCCCCCCCCCCCCCATTCACTGTGGCCCCCCACGACAAAATATTGCCGCGAGTGCGGCAGGGCTTTTGAGGCAGTGTCCTGGGCACATTGAATCAGCACTGGCTCCACTGAGCACCACCAAAGTGACTGTCTTCAGCAGGGCAGAGTATCCTCTGGCAGGTTGCCTCACGATGATCCGATATCAATTTCTCCCTTTGGACTATGGCGCTGGGGCTTCTACAGAACTGACCTGGGTATGGCAGTGAAGGAGTGCCATAACGGTAATATCATACACAGATGGACTGCAGAAGCACAATAAAGAAATCGACAACTAAAAAAAAAAATTAATGGACAATAGAAAGTTTCGGAGTTTCCTTGTGAAACATGCAATCTTGGTCTGACCACCTCACTTGCGACCAAGAAAACGCTTGTTTGGCATCCAGCAGATCATAAGCTCACTGAGAATAAAGATGAATTCCTGCACGTGCATATTCTATCGCGCTATGCATCCCACCATTTGAGCAACCTGAGGAGAATGATGTATGCAAGGTCTATGAACGATGTGCAACTGGATATTGGAGAACAACATTGCACTTTCTTGGCCGGAATCTGAGGGTGGGGATGTGAGGTAACCCCAATAGTCACGATCGCTCATACCAAGGTCAAATGTGAGGAGACCCAGGAGGACCTTGGGCAAGAAACAGACTGGGGGTGTCAGGGACCCAGACCGAGTTATGGTGAACTAGTGAAGGGTCAAATGGTGCGTGAGCCGAATGGGTCATGGTGAAAAAAAACGAATGGGTCATGGTGAAAAAACGAATGGCACATATTTTAGGAGAGACGCAACTCCTGACTGCAGGCATACACACACTAGCAGGCACTCGCCTGAAACTGCACAGCAGTGCGCAGGTTGAACAGAAGTTTCGAACATGGAGAGGTGGGGTGGGGTTATTCAAAACCACTTAAGGGGAAAATGTTCAAAGCAGAAAACAAATTTCAACACTTAACAACCGTGAAAAAAAGGCCTGAAACTTTTTTTTTTTTTTTTTTTATCCCTTTGCAAACTCCCTCATGGCAAAAACAACAAAACAAATAAACAAAAATGGAAAAAACTCGATACATAATAAAGTGCTCCAGGAAGACTAGGAACAAATCTTAGAGAGAAGTTCAAGTGAGAGACGTAAAATGTTTACAAGAACAATTAAAGGAGAAATGTAATAAACGAAAATCTGAATACTCGCAGAGCTCGAAAAAAAAAAAAGAAAAGGCTTAAACATGAACGACAACAACAACAAAACCTGCAGTATTTGAAATCATGCATCAGTGGAGATGAACGGCTGACCAAATGATCACAAACACTGGCATCAAGAGAGACGAACATCGCGCACAAGATCTACAACCCTTTGATATGGGATTCTCAAGAAATGTTCATGGGAGAGAATCCTGAGTGGCAGTACAGGGGGAAGATGGGAGAGGAGAGGTCCGCCAAAACAGAGGTAGAACAGATCACGCGATATGTCGACACAATTGAAACGTTCACGAACGCAGAGAAAGCGATGCCACGTATGAGGAACCATGTTGGGGGAAAATAAAATGTAGACCACAACAACTCCAAAAACAAAATAAGGGAAAAAAAAAAAAGAACAGAACCACGGAAATGTCAAATGAATTCAACTGATTTCTTACTTGCTCACCTCATGAAAGGTTTTCTGAAAAAAAAAAAAAAAATAGGAGTTTCTAAGACACATTCCACAGCCCTTCAATGTATGCCCCACCCCCTCTACCCCCCACATACACACGCACGCAGCCTCACACAAACTGATGTAGGCAGGCCGGCAGACACACACACACACACACTTTGTTTTCATGCACAACCACGACCACACACACACACACACACACACACACACACACGCGTGCGCGCGCGCGCGCGAAACGCATACATCCCCATCACCCCAATAGTCCCCCACCATAATTTCTCCCATCCCGGTCAGAACGTGCACGTGCACGAGCGACTCTGATGAACAGGACATTAAACTTCGCCATTCACACCGAACTCGCTCTGGTCAGGTCACCATCCCTTGTCCTTATGAGGTATGAGCATCAGGGTGATCGGACGTTAATCTCGCTATCCACGCTGGTCCAAATTCAGTCAAAGAAAAAAAAGTTCACACAAACACACACGTGCAAACGCACGCACACACGCACGCGCCTCTGTTTTGTTTCCCACCACGACCATTTTCCACCCCCACCGGCCCGCACGAAACCATCCCCAGAAATGGGCCCCACCACCCAGAACCCCGCAAAGCAAATGACTCGATTCTGGACAGCTCATTTCACGTAGTAATTTACAGCCCGGCCGACCACAGGGGCCCGCCCGTATCAGGACGTGTGAGATCATGACAAAAACCTGCTCCGTGCTACGAACGTCAAAAGCCAAACTCGATGCAAAGTAGTATGGCGAAGAATGAACCTGCAAAACTTACATTTCTTTTTTTTTCTTATGGTGCGTCTAAGGCAGGACGAATTCTCTCCCTTACAAGGCTTTCTCTCCGCAGCTAGAGGAGATGACGAGGCAGCGGTAGCAGCGTCGCCACGAGCAGCGCCGCCTCTAGCAGCATCCCGGGATCTGACGACAGAGATGAAGGTACGCTCCAACGCTAGCGCTGGAGACTCGGTCACTATGTTCAGCACCAGGGCCAGCACGTAGGATATAACCACGTAACTGACGTAGCGAAACACCTGTAGCGCAAACACAAACACGCGCGCGCGCGCACACGCACACACGCGCACGCACACACACATGCACGCACGCGCGGACGCGCGCGCGCACACACACACACACACACACACACACACACACACACACAGTGCGATTATTGGTAACATGCTGAACAAAAACTGAACACAGAGGAGAAACAAGGCGAGCGAGCGACGAGGATGGAGTATTGGGCATATGTACACATTTACTCCCCGAATTACTCTTCTGCATCACGTACGGTAAAGCAACTCTCTCTCAAAAGCAACATATCCACCAGTGCCACTGCAAACTTGTGAATGTGGCTGCACACCAAAAATTGATGCGCCAAGGCCCTGCTTAAGGTGTCGAGTGTTTACAGACTGGCGCAATTAGACTGTTTTGAGAATCCTTACTGTGTCTGAAAGTTAATTCTCCTCATTTTCTTTCATATGGCCATCAAGGTACAAGCCAGGCTGGTTCCAAGCAGACAGAATAGAATCACAGGAATGGGGTTATTTTGGGCGCTTCGAGATGGCGCAAAGATAGGGTCACTGTTGAGTGCAAAGGCCTGAAAAGTGCTGTCAACTAAGGGAAAGGTAATGTATTTGAAGATTGTGCTTTCATCAGTGAAAATCCCCCAAAACAAGGGAATAATTGATGGGGAGCTGGTTTTTTAAAAATTTTTTTTTTTAAGACTGATTATCAGTTCAACATTAATGCTTGCTCAAATTTATGGCAGGCCTCAAAACGTTTCGTGGATTTATTAGTGCAAAATCCTAATTGTGGAGTGTGGCCCGTTGCTTTTCCGTACTTCAAGCACAGGAGAGCATGGGGGTAATTGCGGATAATGCCAGAGCATGACGCATGAGGAAAACGAAAGAAATGAGAAAAAGGAAGAACACGTACGACCAAGGTTTAAGAGCAGAAAACAACGACAACAACAACAAAAACAGCTCGCTATGACAACATTCCGTCTTGAAAGAAATGATTATACGTTGACGAAAAGCTCTCTCCGAAAATGATTCAGTGAGCCTTGTCTTCTCTTACGGCGGGGAGGGGGGGGGGGGGGGGGGGGGGGGGGGGGGGGGGGGGGGAGGGGGATACACACACGCGGCATCTGCGCGCGGGGGGGGGAGCATCACCCAAACCCTTCTCCCATCTGTTCCACATCTGTTCCACGCATATATAAACCACCGACGACATCCTCCCCCCCCCTGCTTATCCCCTCCCCCCCCGCATCCTTTTCCCTTTTCTCTCTCTCATTCACCAGCGCAAATTCTCTCTCTCATACACACAGCGCAAATTGGCTCCTGCACCTCCTCCTCTTTTTCCTCACCCCTATTCCCCTTCTATCATACCCGCGCGCGCGCGCGCGCGCGCGCGCGCACACACACACACACACACACACACACACACACACACACACACACACAGCTCCCCGCACCCTTTTCCCTCCTCAAAATACACACACAAACGCACCCTCTCCCACCCCCCCACCCCCCCTCGAAATACACCAACTGCCTACCCCTACACACACACACACGCACACACACACACACACACACACACACACACCGGAGAATGCAACAACAACAAAAAAAAAGGCACACAAAAATCAGAGCCAGTCAATGAATGTATGAAATTCTTCCGCACATCTGCGTAACCTCGAGTTAGGGTTAAAGCTAGGTTCGAGATTTCACCAAATTCTAACCTAAAACCCGGAACCGAAAACTGAAATTTCAAACAGAAAAAAAGTAGCATTATCGTTCTTATAAGGTCTCATGCTTCGTTTATGCATGCAGTCACGACTTTTTGTCAGATTTTCGGTATTAAGTTTAAACATGTTATTATCGTTCTTTGACAACTTGGTGACAACTTGTGTGTGCCCTTTTCGCACTGAAACACCACCATCTCCAGTGTCCACTCCCCCACTGACTGACCACGAAAGCCATGGTGAAGTACTAAGACACCACCACCTCCCAGTGTCCAGTCCCCCACCCACTGACTGACCACGAAAGCCATGGTGAAGTACTAAGACACCACCACCTCCCAGTGTCCAGTCCCCACCCCACTGACTGACCACGAAAGCCATGGTGAAGTACTAAGACACCCACCACCTCCAGTGTCCAGTCCCCCACTGACTGACCACGAAAGCCATGGTGAAGTACTAAGACACCACCACCTCCCAGTGTCCCCCCACCCACTGACTGACCACGAAAGCCATGGTGAAGTACTAAGACACCACCACCTCCCAGTGTCCAGTCCCCCCCACTGACTGACCACGAAAGCCATGGTGAAGTACTAACACTAGTGTCCAGTCCCCCACTGACTGACCACTGACTGACCACGAAAGCCATGGTGAAGTAGGGGAAGACCCGGTAGGCCACCAGGTCGCACTGGATGAGGAGAGGGTGCACCAGGTAGACGCAGTAGGTCAGTCTGGACAGCGGCAGGAACCCTCTCCATGACAACGCCTTGGCCACCACCCCTGACGACAGACAGGTAAGGCAGTACACAGGCTGCACACCAAACATCAATGTGCCAAGGCCTTGCTTAAAGGAGTCGAGTATCTATAGACTGGTGCGATTTGATCGTTTTGAGAATGTTTATTTTGTCTGAAAGTCGGTTCTCCTCATTTTCTTTCATATGGCCATCAAGTTACAAGCCAGGTACTTTCAAGCAGACAGATTAAAATCAAAGGAATGGAATTATTTGGGAGGGTTTTGGGGGGGGGGGGGGGGGCTTAGGCCCTACTTACGGCGCAAAGATAGGGTCACGGGTGAGCGCAAAGGTTTGAAATGTGACGTCAACAAAAGGGGAAGGTCATTGTGATCTCATCGGTGAAAATTTCCCCAAACAAGGGGTGTGTAACTGGTGGTGGGGGGGGGGGGGAGGGGTTGTTCTTTAGATCAATTATCAGTTTAATATCAAATGCTGGCTCAATTATGCTAGGCCTCAAAACGCCTAAATGATTACATAGTGCTTTGAGAGCAAAATCTAATTGTGGCGTCTGGCTACATACACCGCCGGTGGTAAGCACAAGGAGATTTAAAAAAAACAAAAAAAAAACAGTACAATATACATGGTTTGCAAAGTTTCTCGCTGGCATCACAGTAGTTCTCCACTCACGCCAATACCGAGACGAGGATAGGCGTTTCCGGAAAAAAAAAACCAAAAACACAAGCAAACGAACAAAACCATCCGACAAGAAACACACACGCAAGCGCGCACTTGCACACACACACACACACACACACACACACACACACACACACACACACACACACACGTGCACACACACACACACACACGCACGCACACACACACTTACACGCACGCGCACACACACATGCGCGCGTGCGCGCGCGCACGCAAGCAAGCACGCACGCACGCTCACAAAGCTGAATCTCTGATGAATGATTAATGAGCAGGAAGCGATAAATCAATGGCAGCAATGAACCATGACAGCTGCATATCGATACATTGAACAATACTCTCAAACCAACACGATGCCAAACGGGAAACACTCCGAACACTGGCATACTGTGCACATCACTGGACACAGCTGCGTTATGTGTGTGTGTGTGTGTGTGTGTGTGTGTGTGTGTGTGTGTGTGTGTGTGTGTGTGAGAGAGAGAGAGAGAGAGAGAGAGAGAGAGAGAGAGAGAGTACGTACGCGCGTGACTGCGTGCGTGTGAGTGTGATGGTGTGTGTGTGTGTGTGTGTGTGTGTGTGTATGTGTGTGCGCACGTGCTTGCATGAGTGTGTGCGCCAGTGTTGTGTGCGTGTGCGCCAGTGTTGTGTGCATGTGCGCATGCGTACTTGTGTGGGTGTGGGGGGTGGGGGGGGGGGGGGGGGGGGGGGGGGGGGGTGCACATGCATTTCTTCACGCCTAGAAAATGTAAACCAACATACAGAATATCCTTTTCAAACACACATTCTTATATCTAAAACTAATTCTCTCTTTTTTTTTTTTTCTATATGTCTCTTTCTCTCCTCTCTTTTTTTTCCCCCTCTTCTCTCAAAATCTCTCAATCGTGGCTCGTGTCTTCCAAGTCGGCTTCGCATGAAACGCAAGACGGGGAAGCACCGCGTATAATTATCTACACGAAAAGATCACCACACGTGCTCCCCCTTTAGACTATGTCGGCGACGGGACGGGAGACGTACGTTTTCAGCCCATCTCTCCGCGATACCGCTCACAATCATATTCGGGTTCAACATTTTCTTCTATTTTCAAGGCTGTAGAAAAACAATGTCGATTTATTCACAGCGCTGTTGGAATTCTATGAAGCGCACACAATGTAGGCCTATACGTATTAACTACCCCCCCCCCCCCCCCCCCCCCCCCTGTCTTCTCCCCATCCCCTCCATCCTTCCAACTGATCCGTCAAATCAAAACATTTAAACTCGTGAACGAACGGGTAGACGTCTCGTCTTCTTTCCTTAAGACGAAACATGTCGCTTTCATTTATAGCGGTACGTCACGATGTGAACACCTGTCGGTCTTATCTCGCTCAATCCTTCATGAACTCAAAACGATGCAGCTGCAAGTGTGTGTGAAGAGAGTGAAGTATGGGTTGGGGAGGGCGACATCTGAATTCGCCCCTTTTTCCCGTTTTAATTTCGCCCTTTTTCCCCCGTTTCGCCTTGGTGTCATTTTTTTTTTTCCCCCAGCAGGTGTGTTCCTGGTGTCCTATCAGCCTACATCAGGTATCCTGGTTAATCAACGCACTACAAGATGGCTTCAAGGTGAAGGAACTTCACTTGGCTCAATGTTTGAGACACATTAGCCTGACACGTGCACACATAGGCTTACTACAAAAAACGCACACGTACACACATGTAGGCCTATACCCACACACATGCATGCACACACCCACACCCACCCACACACTCTCTCTCTCTCGATTATTTAAAACTCTCTCTCTCTCTCTCTCTCTCTCTCTCTCCAGTCGAGGTTCGCGTCCTGAAGTCGGTTTTGCATGAAGCGGCAAACGGGGAAGCACCGCTAAAATGATCTGCATGCAGAGATCATTGCACGGTGCTCCCCCTTTAACGCTGTGGGCACGGAGTCTATGTCTCGGCCCGTTATCCCTGCGCCCGGGCCGTCTACACCAACCTGCCCGCCCATCCCGGCACACAGCCACACTGGGCTTCACGATACCATCCTGTCGTTTATTTATTTTCTCTAGTCTCAACAGTGTGGAAACCAGTTGTTGATCTTATTCTTTAAGACACAAGACACATGCATGCACGTAGGCTACGCTTCACACGAACGCACTCGTGCATGCTCACATGTGCGCGCACACACACACACACACACGTGCATACAACTAACACAACACACACACACACACACACACACACACACACACACACACACACACACGATTTGTGACGATTAACACATTTGCTTCAAACAAAATCTCATGACAACCGATCAGTCAGTCAAGCATGCAACAACAGTTTTTCCTTTTCAAGCCATGATGACCAAAAAAAAAAAAAAAAAAAAAAAAAAAAAAAAAAAAAAATCGCACTTACTTTTAATCGCGCCCCTTCCCCAACCTGAAACCGGCTTCTATGGTGCTTCGACTTTTTTTTTCTCTCTAAAAGCAGATCTTTTTCGGAATGAGACTCCCCGCCACACCAATCCATCAACACAACAACACACAGCCTGTGAGATGGCATCGTTCTACGCGTACATGATGCGAGACATCAAAATTTGACAGCCGACTCCATGAAAACCTTGCTCAGTGATGTTCCGCCTGATGTGTGTGATCTTTGAATTTCTGAGGGAGACTGACGTTTTTCGTCATCTGATCTGAGATTTTACGTACACAGATTGTTTTTTTTTTTTTTTTCCCACAAATTTCGGGTATGTTTGTGTGTGTGAATGAACGACATTGTGCGTTGACTTCAACGCGGTGACAGCCCTCTTATGGCCCTTGCGGTCGGCTGGGCTGTAAACAACATTACATTAGATTACATTACATTACATTACATTACGCGTAGGCATTTTTGAAAACATGATTCTGCGCCAGTGCCTATGCACAACTTATAAACAGCATAAAAAAAAAAGCGTAATTCCACGCTTAAGTATGTTATTTTGTTTTTCCTTGCTTGTTTGTTTGTTTGTTTGTTTGTTTTTACAACGTCACCCAACATTACTTTACCAAACAAGTATAGTCATACAATATAAGACAAAAGTTCTACAACACAAATCAAGATGGCCTGAAAATACATTATGGCTTGAGAACATTCAAGGCCATACCTAAAATACAAAAAAAAAAAAAAAAAAAAAAAAAAAAAAAAAAAAGAAGAAAAAAAAAAAAAAAAAACAAAAAAACATACACAGGCAGAGACAGACACACAGACACAGACACAGACACAGACACACACACACACACACACACACACCCCCAGCCCCACACACCCCCCCACTCCACACACGAAACCATACCTCCATTCCCTGTCGAGCAGGCGAGGACAACCCAGGCCACGACGCACGCCCACAGAGGGTGCTGCACTGTCTCGTGCAGAGCGCGCGCTTCCAGCGACCAACCAGAAGCGTCCACCAGCAGGTGCCGGTTTTCCTCGTAGGTGACGAAGGCGAGGAGAGTCGACACGCACAGACACGTCAGCCAGCAGACACAGGCCACCACCTGCCAAGCACACAGCCGCGATCAGCTGGATGGTGAAGTGTGGGTGGGGTAAGGTAGGGTAAGGTTGGGTAGGGTAGAGTAACAGATAGGGTAAGGTAAGGTAACAACAGGCTAGGTAGGATATGTAACATAGGGTACGGTAAGGTAACAGGTAAAGTAGGGTAAAGGTAACAGACAGGGCAGGGTAGGTAACAAATATGGTAAGGTAACAGGTAACAGGTAGGGTAGGGGTAAGGTAACAGACTGGGCAGGGTAGGGTAACAGATATGGTAAGGTAAGGTAACAGGTTGGGTAGGGTAAGGTAAGGTAAAGGTAAGTTAATTCATTGTAAGATAAGGTAATAGGTGAGGGTCAGGTCAGGTCAGGTTAGGTAAGGAAGGTGAAGAGGTACGGTAAGGTAAGGTATAGTAAGGTACGGTAAGGCACGATAAGGTAGGTAAGGAACGGTAAGGAGGTACCGTTCGGCAAGGTAAGGTAAGGTAAGGTAGGGTATGGTACGGTACAGTACGGTAGGAGGTACGGTAAGGTACGGCACGTAAGATAAGGTCAGGTACGTACGGTAAGGTAAGGTATGGCAGGTAAGGTAGGTAAGGTAAGGTAAGGTAGGAGGTAAGGTAAGGTAAGGTAAGGTACGGTACGGTACGGTACGTAAGGTAAGGTACGGTAAGGTAAGGGTATGGGTAGGCACGGTACGATAAGGTACGGTAAGATAAGGTACGGTAAGGTAAGTAGGATACGGTATGGTACGGTAAGGTATGGTAAGGAAAGGTAGGGTACAGTATGGTAAGGTACGGTAAGTTATGGTATGGTAGGTACTGTAAGGTAAGGTAAGGTAAGGTAAGGTAAGGTAAGTAAGGTAAGGTATGGTGAGGTAGGTAAGGTAAGGTAAGGAAAGGTAAGTTAAAGGAAAGGTACGGTAAGGTAAGGTATTGTAACGTAAGGTAACGTATGGTATGGCCCAGCCGACCGCTAGGGCAATATCAGGGCTGTCATCACGTTGAAGTCAAGGTAAGTCTTAAGGTAAGACAAAGGTAAGGTAAGGTAAAACCAAGAAACCTCATTCACACAACCCTTCAAAATACACCTTCTAAAAACACACCGGAAATGTTAAAAATCTTTCTTATATAACTTCGTAGATCAGATGAAAAATGTTGATCTCTTTCAGAAATTCCAAGATCACATCAGGTGGAACATCTCTTGAGCAAGGTTTTCACGGAGTCTGCCGTAAAATGTTTATGGCTCACATCTTGCAAGCCCCCTACACTCTAAAAGAATATGACCGTGAGTGGTACCATGACATGGAATGCACCACGGAACTTCTTCACCTTTTCAAAATATAAGAATGGGTGTAAAAGGAGTGGCCTGTATGCAAACGGCACAGAACGGTTTCTTCTTTACGGCAGTCTCAGGAACTCGGTGAAAACTCTTTCAGGTTTGGACGGATTTTGAACAGTTTGTCACCTATCCGAGAGTTCCACTCCTCTTGCCAGAGGTCTTTGACGTAACCATGGGCTTTGGGTTTCAAGTCAGTGTGAGGGATAGGCAATCTGCTCATCTTTTTTTTGTGTGTGACGCTCTTGTGAAGTTGATTAACCAACCCGTTGCCTCGAATGCCCACCTAACTATGTTGACAGTCCTCACACGTAAAGCCTCACAATTGGTGAGTAAACACCAACCAACCAACACACCAACCAACCAAGTGGCAAAACCAACCAACCAGCCAGCCAGCAGCCAACCAGCCTACTAGTCAAACCAACAAAAGTGTCGCTTGTCTTGTCTGAGAGAAGACGTGAGAGGTCGAAACGCGTCGTGCTTGGTCCTGTTATGCGTTTTGTCCCATGTTGTGTGGCGGAGTTAGTTCAAGTACCTTTGAAAATGTGTTTACATTTCCGCCTGTAGTCAGTCACCCACTGCGCTACCAACAACAGTCGGTCCAACACCCAGTCTGCTTATAATCGACCAAAGATAAAGAGTGGAAAGGATCCGTATCTCGCCTCGCTTGTACTAGTCTGCCTTGGTCGGAGTCGTGTTCGCCTGCTGGCTTGCACAGGTCTCTAACCGCTTTCCGCGCAAGAGAGCCGTTCAGCTGACCAGACTGTTCTGCTCAGGTAACCTCGTCTGCCCGTCTCTTCTTTTCCGCTGTCCAGCGCGGGAGTTCCGACTTGCCTGCATGTAGTAGCCTCCGCTCATGCGCGGACCACGATGTGTGTGGTGTGTGTGTGTGTGTGTGTGTGCTGTGTGCTGTGTGTGTTGTGTGTGTGCTGTGTGTGTGAGTGCGTGCGCGCGCGCGCGCGCGCGCGTGTTTGTGTGTGTGTGTATTGTGTGTGTGTGTGTGTGTGTGTGTGTGTGTGTGCGCGTGCGTTGCGTGCGTGTGTGTGTGTGTATGTGCACGCACACGCACGCGTCAAACGTGACAGTTTGATACTATCGGTTGTTCAGTGTGGTGAACTGACGGCCAACTGCATGAACAGGAGGCAGACACCTGGGCCAATCAGATGCACAGGAAGAGGTTAATGCCTTCAATCTGCGCCATAGGACGCCATCTAGCCAAAGGGAAAAAAATCCTCATCCTACCCTTTCTGTATCTCTGAACCGACCTACCCACCATACAACCAGTCAGTGTAAGCAACTAACCGGCAAACTAGCTAATCAACCACCCAATAACTCGACCACAGATGAAATAGTTCGTTAGACTTGTGGCGCGTCTCCAACGCAAAGCTGCAAGGGTGAAAGATACCCTGGCACCGCAGTAACGGTGACCGATGGCGTGACAAATGACGATGGCGATAATGACGACGACGACGACGATGATGGTGATGCAGTTGATGAAATGGATACAGGATGACTATGACTAGCAACGATCCCCCGAGAAGACGACAAAAGATGAACGTCAGGGAAGAAGATTGGTATGATTAAAACAAAAAAGGATGGAAGAATGAATGAAAGAAACAAACAGTTAAGAAAAGAAAACTGAAAGCGATGAAGGAAGAACGAATGAAAGGAAGGATGAAAGAAAGAATGAATGATAGAAGAAAGGAAGGAAGAATAAAAATCATAAAGAAAGCGAGAATCAATGAACCAAAGAAAGAAAAAGAAGGAAAGAACGAATGAAAGAGGGAAAGAAGGACAGAATGATTGTAAGAAAGAATGAAAAAGGAAGACAGAAATAAATGACAACAGAAAAGAGAACACCACTCCCTACGCTGCCCCTCCCCCAAACCTCTCTGTCCTCCTCTCCACCTCCCCTCAACACACACACACCACACACACACACACACACACACACACACACATACACACACACACACTACACATGCCACCAATACATGTGCACACACACAAAACGCGCACGCCCGAGCACCACACACACACTTACAAACGACTAATTGAAACTAGTTACATATTAAGCCTTTGCTCTACTCTCTCTCTCTCTCTCTCTCTCACTCACTCTCTGTGTCTTACAAACGACTAACTAAAACCATTTCATCGGCAGATTAAAGCTAGACTTTCTCTCTCTCTCTCTCTCTCTCTCTCTCTCTCACTCTCACTCTCTCACACACACACACACACACACACACACACACACGTGCACGCACTACCTCTCTCACACACTCTCTCTCTCTCTGTCTTACAAAAATTTCATCGTCAGATTAACGCTAGACTGATCTCTCTCTCTCTCTCTCACACACACACACACACACACACACACACACACACACACACACACACGTGCACACACACACACACACACACACACACACACACACACACACACACACTGCACACATCTCTCTCTCATTATACAACTGCCCGTATCATCTCACCTTAGTGATATGAAAGTGGAAACGGACTCTGGTGAGGACAAACCCCCAACATGAGCCCCACAGCGAAAGGCGCCACCCGACAGTAAGGCTGCTGGTAGATCCTCCATAGGTACTCCGACTGACGGCTGAAAACGCACACACGCATGTCAATGACTGTAGTAAATGCAGGTGAGGATTGCGGAGGGGATTGGGGAGGGGGGGGGGGGGGGGGGGGGGGTACGCGCGGTTTCAGCGGGCCCCTAGTCCCGTGTTGAAAATGGAAATCCAAAAGCACTCTCTTCCCAGCTAACCCCCCCCCCCCCCCCCCAACAATACAAAACAAACCAGCTAAAACCCATCCCCCAAAAAACACCACCACAACCATCATCAAAAGTCTCATCGTAGTGTTGACGATGGTCCAGTTCAATTCGATAAGACGGAAATCAGACACCTCCCCTCCCCTTTTCAGAGAGAGAGAGAGAGAGAGGGGGGGGCGAGAGAGAGAGAGAGAGAGAGAGAGAGGGGGGGGGGAGGGATAGAGAGAGAGAGGGAGAGAGAGAGGGAGAGAGAGAGAGAGAGAGAGAGAGAGAGAGAGAGAGAGAGAGAGAGAGACAGAGAGAGAGAGAGAGAAAGACAGACAGACAGACAGACAAACAGCGAGAGAGAGAGTCACTCAGACATCCATCTTTCCCTCAGCAGCCCCAACTCTTTATCCCCACAACCCCACCCACCCCACCTTCCTTCCTCTGAACTCACCGAAGGAAGTCCGCATTGACGTCCACCTCTAACAGCGCCGTGAACACGAGGTGGACCACCACCAGAAGGCCGGCAACGAGGAACCCAACCACGGTCAGTCTGCCAACAACCCCACACAACATGACACAACACGACACATGTCTGCCATGAGAATGCGTCAATCTGTCCACATTCCCACACAACATGACACAACATGACATGTCTGCCATGAAGAATGTGTCAGTCTGCCCACAACCCCACACAACACGGTGCAACACGACACATGTCTGCCATGAAGACACGTGCAACACGACACATGTCGACCTTGAAGAACGTGTCAGTCTGCCCACAACCCCACACAACACGACACATGTCTGCCATGAAGAATGCGTCAGTCTGCCCACAACCCCACACAACATGACACAACACGACACATGTCTGCCATGAAGAATGCGTCAGTCTGCTCACACAACCCCACACAACATGACACAACACGACACATGTCTGCCATGAAAAATGTGTCAGTCTGCCCACAACCCCACACAACATGACACAACACGACACATGTCTGCCATGAAGAATGTGTCAGTCTGCCAACAACCCCACACAACATGGCACATGTACAACACGACACATGTCTGCCATGAGAATGTGTCAGTCTGCCCACAACACCACACAACATGACACGTACAACATAACACGTCTGCTATGAAGAA
This sequence comes from Conus betulinus, assembly GCA_016801955.1. NCBI lineage: Eukaryota > Metazoa > Mollusca > Gastropoda > Neogastropoda > Conidae > Conus > Conus betulinus. The sequence continues at coordinate 63,775 of JADBJO010001366.1, read as the reverse complement.
TCGTCCTCTTCTAACTCTACCCACACCGCAAAAAACAAGCCAGCCAGTACAAAGGTAAGGTAAGGTAAGGTAAGGTTAGGTTACTTACAGCCCAGCCGACCGCAAAGGGCCATATCAGGGCTGTCACCGTGTTGAAGTCAACTCACAAAGCCATTATTAACACACACAAAAAAGAAAAAAGAAAGAAAAGCAATCAGTCACACAACCCTTTAAAACACACCTAAAACCACACCGGAAATTCTGTTTAAAATCTGTCCGCAAAATCTTAGATCAGATTAAAAAAAAAATGTTAACCTCTTTCAGAAATTCAAAGATCACATCAGGTGGGACAACTCTGAACAAGGTTTTCATGGAGTCTGCTGTAAATGTTTGTGTCTTACGTCACTCAAGTCCCAACACTGTAAAAGAATATGTTTCAATGTCAGTAGTACATGACATGGAATGCACAACAGAGCTTCTTCTCACCTTTTAAAGATAAGAATGGGTGTAAAAGGAGGGCCTGTATGCAAACTGTACAAAAACTGTGTCTTATTCACGGCCGTCTCGGGTACATGGTAAAAACTCTTTCAGGTTTGAACGGATTTTAAACAGTTCGTTATTCGTCTGCGAGTTCCGTTCTTTTTGCCAGTGTTGTCAGTCTGTCAAGCCTACGATGCAACACGCGCCACCATTCAATCCAATCCAATCCAATCCAATCCCACACAACTGAGAACACCACAAGACATCTCCGCCATAAGGAATCCCAACCTTGGTTCGTCCGATTCCAACCGAACACAACAGAACACGACAAGACACGACACACACCCAGCCCTTGCCATGATGAATCCCACCCATTTCAGTGTGTGTCCACAACCCACGCAACCCTAGCCCTGCCATGAACCTCGCCTGTAGCAGTCTGCCCACAGCCAACCCAACCCACCCAACCCAAGCTCATCCTGACGTGATGAACCCACCCACCTTGTCAAGTCTGCCCGCAATCTACCCCCCCCCCCCAATCCCACCCATGTCTGTCTGCCCACACTCAGACAAACCCTAATCTACCATGATAATCCCCAGCTCTGTTCATCTGTGCAAACCTAACCCGACCCAATCCGGCCATGAAGAACCTCACTCATGTCAGTCTGGCCACGTCCAACTAACCAACCCTGCCATGACATGCCACCCACCCTTGGTCAGTCTGCCCATGATACAACACAAAGCGCCACAACCCAATCCAGTCCAACCCTGCCATGACGAACCTCAACCCCTGTCAACTTGCACGGAACCCGGTGTAACAAAAAGTTTTAACTCCCCAAATGGTTTCACTCCCAGGGAGTTAAACTGTTCATATGTAAATATTAACTCCCCGGGAGTTAAACTAGAATGACTCCCACCCCGCGCCAAAAAAAAACTCCGCTCAATAAAACTTCAAAATGTACTAAAATCTTTTTTGTACAGGTCTTAACAAATTCTTGAAAACATTAAGGGGAAGTCATTTTGTACATATATCAGACTTAACTCCCACCCTGTAACAGAATGACCCCCCTGGGAGTTAGTCTGCACTATATCCAGATTAACTCCCGGGAGTTAATCCAGGTGTGTAAAAGTTTAACTCCCTGCCCACAAAGGGGGGTCAGTTTTTCACAGTTTAGTATTACTCCCAGGGAGTTACTTTGTAACACAGGGGGAGTTAATCTGATCATGACTAAGACGACTCCCCACCCACCTATTCCCGGATGTCTTTCTGTAAGAGAATGGAGAAGGGATTTAATGTTCATGATCATCATAGGGAAAGGAAACGTCCGTGTATACATTTTCATGTGCTCATCTATGCATCTCCTTTACATTTTACTATGCCTTTTTGTATATAATCTGTATGTAAAGTCTGTATATACATAAATTAATGGTTTGATGCCTTTGGTAGAAGTACTGTACCTTCAGTTTTTGGCATTCTCTCTCTCTCTCTCTCTCTCTCTCTCTCTCTCTCATGGAATCTATGCGATTATCACACACCACCATAAGTGTAGGCCATTACACTCAAATGGTGTAGAAATGGAAAAATTTCAATTTTTCATTGTGTTATGCTGCCAAATTAGGGCGTGAGGGGGGGGGGGGGTGAGAGGGTAAGGAAGGTGGGGAGAGAATGACGAGTAGTCGCGACGTGACGTAAATTGTTTGTATTGACTCGCTACATCTGAGAGAGAAGGAAGGAGAAGAAAGGTTGGCATAGATTAGAAATTTGTGTGAGACACAGGGGATAGAGAAGAGGGGGAGAGGGGGGGGGGGGGGGGGTAAGGGGGGGGGAGGGGTGGTGCTTGTTTTTGTACAATTTGCACAAGAAGGTGGCTGCTTGGGTCCGATCTGATGAAGTTGTCAAGTGACTCTTCACAGGTGTGGGGGTGTGCGTGTGCCAAGCTAAAAATGAAAGTCGGCCAGCAAATCTGAAAAAACACACACATTTTTTTTCAATAAAATTCAGGACACGTGACTAATTCACAGAAACCAATAATATCGAAGGAAACAATTCTACCTGACAAGTCTTGATCTGGCAAGTTAGTGTAGGATTACACACACACACACACACACACACACACACACACACACACACATTTTCGAAAATATATATGTAAGATGCATGGGTGGAAGCGCGGTGCTGGGAACGGATGGTGGGTGGGGGTGGGAGTCATTCTGGTGGTATGTCAGAATAACTCTCCTGGAGTCGAACTGAAACACAGAGGGAGTTAGTTTTTTATATTCTAGTTTAACTCCCAGGGAGTTAAAATTTACAAATGAACAGTTTAACTCCCTGGGAGTTAAACCATTCGGGGAATTAAAACTTTTCGTCACACCGGGCCAACCCGTGACAACAATCGATTTTTCTAAACAGTGAACCTTTGCCATCAAAAGTAGGCTACTATCTATCGCCATCGTCATCACCACCACCACCACGACAAACCACACCACTGGTGAAGCAGAATAACCATCACCATAACATCACCACCACCACCGGCACCTTCGCGATCACCACCAAACCTTATCTGACAACAACGAAACAAAAACACATGGAACATACCCAAAGGCCCAAGGTAGAAGAACAAGGGGCGCAATCCAGTAGAACTGCATGAGACTGGCCAAGAACCAGCTCCACGACATGCACTGAAAGGGAGGGGCCACAACACATCAAATCAAATCAAATCAAACTGTCAGGTCATATCACGGAATGTGGGACGAACACTACTCCTTGATCAGATCTGATCAACGGTTATTTTACAGGTCAATAACCAGGACATCAAATCTCAGTCATAACAACCAAACTAGTTTGCCAAGAAAATTCATAACGCTATAAGAACTATAAAGTGTCACACACACACACACACACACACACACACACACACACACACACACTCACACACACACACACGCACACACACACACACACACACACACACACAGATACACACACACACACACACACACACACACACACACACACACACACACACACATGCACATTAAAAATTGGGCAGACCCGTAAGACTGATTTTCATTTCCTGCTTTTGTTTTGCACTACCCTACCTCCTGCCCTCCCCCCCCCCCCCCCACCCCCCCCTCCCCCCCCCCCACCACCCCTCCTCCTACCGTTCACCACCCATTTCCATCTCTCTCTCTCTGTCTGTCTGTGTCTGTGTCTGTCTCTCTCCCCTCTTTTACCATGTATTCGACGCTGACGAAATAATTGTTGATGAAGAACAGGTTGGCCCACCACTGCTGACGACACTGCGCGTGCAAGGGAGGGGGCCAATGGGGGCCGTCGGCCACGTAACAAAGGAGACACGCGCACACCGCTAGTATAAGGATGTAGGCCGGCCAGATTCTGAAAGGTTACTGAAAGGTTATGACTAGACGACTAGATATGTTCAATCAGTTACGGCGTTGTTGTAAAAAGAAAAGTTCAGGTGTAGGGTGTTGTAAAAAGTTCGTGTAAAAAAAAAAGTTCAGGTGTAGGGTGTAGTGGTAATAGAAAAAAGTTCAGGTGTAGGGCGTTGTAATATAAAAAGAAAAGTTCAGGTGTAGGGTGTTGTAACATAAAAAAAAAGTTCAGGTGTAGGGCGTTGTAATATAAAAAAAAGTTCAGGTGTTGGGCGTTGTAACAGAAAAAGTTCAGGTGTAGGGTGTTGTTAACAGAAAAAGTTCAGGTGTAGGGCGTTGTAACAGAAAAAGTTCAGGTGTAGGGCGTTGTAACAGAAAAAGTTCAGGTGTGGGGCGTTGTAACATAAAAAAAAGTTCAGGTGTAGGGAGTTGTAACATAAAAAAGTTCAGGTGTTGGGGCGTTGTAACATAAAAAAGTTCAGGTGTAGGGCGTTGTAACATAAAAAAGTTCAGGTATGGGGTGTTGTAAAAAAAAAGTTCAGGTGTAGGGCGTTTGTAACATAAAAAGGTGTAGGGCGTTGTAACATAAAAAAAAGTTCAGGTGTAGGGGCGTTGTAACATAAAAAAAGTCAGGTGTAGGGCGTTGTAACATAAAAAAGTCAGGTGTAGGTTCAGGTGTAGGGCGTTGTAACATAAAAAAGGGCGTTGTAACAGGTGTAGGGCGTTGTAACATAAAAAAAGTTCAGGTGTAGGGTGTTGTAACATAAAAAAAGGTTCAAGATTAAGATGTAAAATAAAAAAGTTCAGGTGTAGGGCCGTCAACATAAAAGGTTCATCTGTAGGGCGTGTCACCACGTAAAAAACTACCAGGTATACGTTAAAAAAAAGATATAAAAAAAAGACCAGGTGTAACCCATTAAAACAGATAAAAAGTTCCAATCCTAGGGCGTTAAATAAAAAAGTTCACGTTGAAACATAAAAAAGTTAAGGTGTAGGGTTGCCCACAAAAAAGTTCAGCCGACCGCAAAGGGCAAAAAAGTTCCAGGGCCGCCACCACACGTTAAAAAAAAGTTCAACAAGGCAGTCATTCACACAAAAAAGTTCAAACACGTCCAAAAAAAAAAAAGTTCAGGTGTAGGGCGTTGTAACATAAAAAAAGTTCAGGTGTAGGGTGTTGTAACGTAAAAAAAAAGTTCAGGTGTAGGGCGTTGTAAAATAAAAAAGTTCAGGTGTAGGGTGTTGTAACGTAAAAAAAAAAAGGGAGTTTAACATAAAAAAAGGGTGTAGGGCGTTGTAACGTAAAAAAAAGTTCAGGTGTATGCTCATGCCATGAACTTTCTGTTGGTTTTGTCGATGTTACAGGCTGGTCCGTCCATTTATTCACTGACTATATTTATCTGTGTCAACGATTCCAGATTCCAAACAAATATGAATATTAGGGTGTAGTCACTGAACCAATGGTTCCTAATAAGACAATTCTCCCAACTAATTTTAAAAAAAGACAACACTGAGAAATAAGCTGTAGACCCTGAATAAACCGGGCACACCGTCAGAAATGGAACAGGCTGATGCTATTTGCAGTTCGTTTTGGATTAGAAGAAACTAATGGGCGCTGAATTCTACACAAAAGTGTCGCAACTCTGTAATTTGCCGAACGCTACACAAAAGTGTCATCTTGCAACTCTGTAATTTGCCGAACGCTACGGGCACCGTTAAACTTGTGAATCCCAATCACCAGTCGACTTCATCACCCCATCTTCAGGCGATCTATTTTGGCAAAAAGGCACAGTTTGGAATAAAAGTATGGCCGACTTTGGATTCCCAAAGAATTTTACAGAATATGTTATAACTCTCAGATTGAACGCAAAAGTGCCACGTTTCCTGGGGGTGGTGCTCAGTGGCATGATTTACTGGGATCTGGTGAACGTAAGCAGATTTTGTTCGAGTAAAAACTGAAACGCAATTCCACTGAACTGGTGTACAGGAACACAAGTTTAGTGATGTATTACAAATTAAATGCTTGAAGCAACAAACTTAAGACCAAGGAAAGTAGGCGTGCTGAATCAATCTATAAACAGAAAGGTTATCAATTTTCGGAAAGAACTGCGAACGAAACGGTGTAACATCCAACCCTTTCATTAAAATCTAATGATTTGAAAAGCTTACAGTTCAGCGCAAAAATCTCTCAAACTCTCTCCCTAAATCCTAAAATGTGAACAAATGGCAAATTTCGAGAACTGCATTCCGAAATACAAGAAAAATTCACACACTATGACATATTCCCAAACACACACATATAATATAAACACGCTCACGCATGCGCGAGCGCACACGCGCACGTACACACACACACACACACACACGCACACACACACACACACACACACACACACACACACGCGTGCACACACAAAATTGTAGAAAATGAAGGTACTTTAAAAAACAACAACAAAAAAAAACCTAAGAATGTCGTCAAGTGCGTGGATAATTTTTCCCCCTGCCCTATTCAGACAAACCATCCGATGTTTCACAATTGTATGCTTTGAATACCTAAGTACACGCTATTCACATATGTGAACGAGCGAGCAGCCAGCACCAACTGGTTCGTTGTTCATCACTGTATTTGATTTTATTAACACTTTAACCCTCCACACGAATGCGACTCCTAACACAATCCTATGATGGTCGTTTTTATGGATACGACATAACAAAGTGGCATAATTACAAGAACTAACCGATAGTACCATTAGCGTAACTACTGCTGCTATTTTTTTCATTTGTTTTAAAGACAAGACTTTTATACCTACTTGGGTTGTATACCTCTGCCCGTCCTTCTGTATCCCCGTCTGTGTGCGTGTGCTTGGGTGTATGAGCAGGGGAGCGAACTCTTGTGTCCACATGCTCTTGGCAGAGCGTATTGCTCCCCCTTATTAATCTCACCCCCCCCCCCCCCCCCCCCTTCACCCGCCCTTTGTCATCCTCTTCCCTGACCATCCAGCAGGTTATTCACCAATTACATAAGACAACAACAAACAACACAACACCATCACATGTGTACTGTTACCTGATCAGCCTGTGGAAGTAGTAGTAGAGCATGTGCTTAAGTCTTACACCGCCATTCACTCTGACAGACTTCAAGAAGGTCAGCGCTGTCACCACGCCACTGTCAGTAGCACGAAAAAAAAAAGAAGCAAAATGGCATTATTATTATCATAAACGAAATCAACCACTAATCAGTTATTATCGATTTTCAAATTTATTTGAATATGATTAAAGATAATGTTTTTCTTTATCTGGATGATTTTTTTTGCACGACGCACGCAGGTACGCAGGCACGCACGCACGCACGCACACACACACACACACACACACACACACACACACACACACACACACACTCTCTCTCTCTCTCTCTCTTGAGGGTATGGCGGGAATTTGGGGGCAAACACATATACACACACGCGCGCGCGCGCGCGCATGCACACTCACACACACATAAGTAACAAATACTTTTGATTAAGCAAGCAAAGATTTAACACTCAGATAACTAGAACAGAAAAAAGAACGAAAGAGAATAAAATTCAAATCTTTTACATGTACGTGTACACAAGCTAGTCGATTTAATCAAGCAGGTAACACTCGCGCGCGTGCATTTATGTATGTATGTATGTGCGCGCGAGCGTGCGCGTTTTCGATGAATCATCTCAATAGAGAAAAACATTATCTTTCATCACATTCAGATCAATGTTCCTTTTTCTTTCACCTTTGGTCCGTTATCATCCATCTGATCACAGTTTGTATTAAAGATGAAGAAGAATGTACAGGGCAAGAAGCTGAAGAAGAAACAAGACCATGAACCTTTCTCTGTCTGTTTTGGATTTCTCTGTCTTTATATCACGAATATAAAATCATCCAGGATCCTCTGTCTTTATATCACGACGAATATAAAACTATCTCAGGATCCCTTTGTCTTTATATCACGAATATAAAACCTGTCTTTATATCACGAATATAAAACCTGTCTTTATATCACGATATAAAAACCTGTCTTTATATCACGAATATAAAACTATCTCAGGATCCGGGATCCGTTCAATGTTGTAAGCTTCCTTGCGATTAGGCCACGAAACCCGCCTCGCACACCTGCTGAACAGTTCCGTAATCGATGATGCATGCGTGTGTGTCCTGATTTCTACCTCAAACCTGCGCCGCTGCTGACACAACCCATCTTCGACAGGTCGGATAAAGTTTTTTCTTCCTTAGCTCAAGACGAAAAAGTCCAACCTTGTGAGCACAGGGGACGGTTTGTTCACTGCAGTGCCCTTGCCCAAGACTAGGAGCTTATAGCGCGGCTCTTGATCGCACGATGCTCCAGCCATAGAACATACGGGGTATTCAGTGGAGATAACGGTGCCACCTGTTATCCCCGACCCATCCTGCTCGGAACGTCGCCATTTGGTCCGGGATTGCTTATTCAACCAGGCAAGCCTGGCTTATACCCTCATATCTAGCTAACCCCCCCTTATCCGCCACCCGGGGACCCCCGCCAGGTTGGGTGGGGTGGTCGCCCCTGGTCCAGGGCTGAACAAGTTCTCCGATAGTTCTTTCTACCAATGGCATGGAACTTGACAGAAGTCGGCGAATGACGAAGCAGCCCGACCTCAACATGTATGGTATACAAGAGACAAAGAGATGGGAAATAAAGACTTGCTGGACATGGTCTACATTCCGCTTCCTTCCGCTTCAAAACATCTACGTCACCTTCAATACACACAAAGTAAATGTCTGTAAAGGCTAGAACAAATAAAAAAAAAATTGAAAAGAAGTTATGTTTAGCAAATCATTTTCCCCCCAATGCACAAAAAAAAATTGTTAAGTACGCCATCAGGTTGGTAGCTATAGCCGATGGTCTTTTCATTCTTAGTGTGACTCCACGGCTACAGAATAGGCCCCCCAAACGCTACATATTCTTCTCTGTTACACTCAATAAGAAAAACTGATCTTAATGTGATGAAAGGTGATGGTTTCTCTTTTTTTTTTTTTTTTTTTTTTTTTTTTTGCTGTCCCACCTCTGCACCACCTCAGAGGCAGTAGTACCCACGCCGCTCATTCCGACACCCCGTCCACAGCCACAGCCCGGTCGGCCGCGCCGCAGCCCCCGGCCCCGGCACCGGCAATCCACAGGGGGGAGTCAATGTCAAGTCGTCAAGAGGCAACCCACCGGAGGAGACACTGCACTGCTGCCGAGTCTCTTCGGTGGTGTTCAGTGGCGCCTGTTCTGATCTAACATACACAGGACACCACCTACTAAGCCCCCCTACTGACGACAATAATTGCTTAGTCGCGGAGCCAGCGTGAGTCAGCTCTCCCTCCGGAGGGCGCCATCACGTCCGTCCAACGACAGCCCCATGGACTCGCCGATACCGGTGACCCCGACGGAACCAAACCAAGGCCACAGACGTGGAGAGGACATCGAAACTGAGGTCAACATGAGAGCAGGGCATCAAGGGCCACAGAACTTGGGACATTTTTTTTTTTTTATGCTGATCGATGAGAATGAGGATGATTAAGATGATGCTACGGATTTCCATTTCGGTCTGAGACTACATGACAGGGCTGTACTCTACGCTTCCTTTCATAATATATCCCGGCGTCAACCAGGCCCAAGAGATAAAGGCACCTGCAGTGTTGGGTCAGGAAATTTGAGCAACACTCTCAGAAACGCATCCATTATGTGGATGAAACTCGACTGTGTGGTTCCAGTCTTCCCAACTGAGTCCGCAGCAAACTCAACTCCGGGTAGGAGCCGGTCGGGGCAAAAAACCCACATGACTCTGATGGGATTCGAACCCACGACCTCCCAGCCGGAGTCCGCGACGCTAACCACTTTCGCCACGGCGGCTGGTCGATGGTTCTCTTCATGTGGGCGATTCTTCGAAAACGCATGCACGCCCGCACCTTGCGTGTCTCAGAGGATCAGCCATCACAATGTCATATCATCGTGTCGTTCAACCCTTGAGCCATACTATGTGTGACTCTGAGGCAGATCCCGATGTGTGCTTCTTTTTATATGCAAGCACGATCCCTTCGTTTTTCTGTCGTCTGCAAGACTTTTCACTCCCTAATCCTTGTGCCCTACCAATGGCACAGAATCACAAAGATTCCGCCAGAAGTCATGCAAATTCTGCTATCCTTATTAGCATAATGGCATTGAAGTAATTTGCTGCCCCCAAATTCCACGAAAAAAATCGTCTTTCTCATATTAATTCCCTTTTTTTTTTTTTTAAACCGAACCTGGGCGAACCTGTAACCTCGAACTCTGACCTGCACAGGTGCAGCGCAGCCATATGAGGTCTGGAACCCCCCCCCCCCCCCCCCGTCCCCTCCTTCCTATCTGTCTACCCCTCCCTACATCATGCACAACCAAAAACGCAGCCCTTAGGGGAATGTTATAATTATCATTATGACGAATACTTACATAGCGCCTATCCTCGGCTAGAGACCAAGCTCTAAGCGCTTTACAATCGACACTCGTTTACACAACGGGCTGCCTACTTGGGTAGTGCCGACTGAAGAGCTGCCAGCTGGCGCTTCTTTCAGTCGTTTCCCGTGTCATCTAGTCAGTATATCGTTCACACAATTTCTTCACTTCCTTCATTATTTCCATTTCTGACGCAGGGTGCTTGCTATGTGTAACGTGTCATCCATATCAAAAGCCAAACTGGCCTTCTCTTCTGGAAGTTGGTGACGGGATTTTACGTGAGTGCAAGATGTGCGTGCGTTCACACACGGACCCTCGGTTTATAGTCTCATTCGAAGGACTGTATGGGAAACGGAGCCAGAACCAATGTAAACTCCCGCGGGAAAAATCCCCCCTCCCCCCCCCCCCCCCCCCCCCCCCCCCCGCGTGCCGAAACGGCCCGGTGGAGATTCGAACCCGCAACTCCAGGATCACCAAGATTACGGTCCGGCGATCTACCACTGAGCTATTCCGGCCCCATTCTGGCTTCTGCCTACAACGGTCATCGTGATGTCATCTGTCACCAGTGGTTGTCGCCCCTGGGAGAGCGGTACCTGAGGAGGAAGAAGGTGTCCTGGGACAGGCCGGAGTTGACGACGATCTGGGCGGGGAGGGAGATGAGCTGGTCGGCGGCGTTCATCAGGTTTTCTCTCTGACAGGACACACAGGGGGGAACCATGCATGGGACAGTTCTGTGGGTCTGACGGTTGTGTGTATGCATATAGTAGTGTGCAGTATGGTGTGTTGATTCTCTCTCTCTCTTCTCTCTCTGTTTCCTTTTTAAAATTGTTTTTGAAAAATATGATGTCATAATTTCTTGAACGCCAACAAATCGCAGACAGTCTTTCCACTCACCCCCCTCTCTCTCCCCCTCTTTCCACTCCGTCTTCTCCCCACTCACCCAGTCCGTCTCTCTCCCACTCCGCAGTCGTCTTTCCGTCTTTCCACTCACCCCTCTCTCTCCCCACTCGCAGTCCGTCTTTCCACTCACACTTTCTCTCTCGCAGTCCGTCCGTCTTTCCACTCACCCCCCTCTCTCTCCCCCCACTCGCAGTCCGTCTTTCCACTCACCCCCCCTCTCCGTCCTTTCCACTCACCCCTTCTCCACTCGCAGTCCGTCTTTCCACTCACACTTTCTCTCCCCACTCGCAGTCCGTCTTTCCACTCACCCCTTCTCTCTCCCCACTTTCCACACACCCTTCTCTCTCCTTCCACCGTCTTTCCACTCACCCCTTCTCTCTCCCCACTCGCAGTCCGTCTTTCCACTCACCCCTTCTCTCCCTCACACAGTCCGTCTTTCCACTCTCCCCTCTCTCTCTCCCCACTCGCAGTCCGTCTTTCCACTCACCCTTCTCTCTCTACTCACAGTCTGTCTTTCCCACTCACCCCCTCTCTCTCTCCCCATTCACCGTCTTTCTCTCTCTCTCCCACTCTCGCAGTCCGTCTTTTTTCCACTCACCCCTCTCTCTCCCCACTCGCAGTCCGTCTTTCCACTCACCCTTTCTCTCTCTTGCAGTCCCCCCTTTCCACTCACCTCTCATCTCTTCTCTCTCTCCCCCACTCGCCCCCTCCGTTTCCCACTCACCCCTTCTCCTCTCTCCCCCTCACAGTCGCATTTCCACTCACTTTCCACTCACCCCCCTTCTCTCTCTCCCCACTTGCAGTCCGTGTTTTCCACTCACCCGTTCAACTTCCCAGTCCTGTCTTTCTACTCACCCCTCCTTTCTCTCTTGCAGTCCGTCTTTCCACTCGACCCCCTTCTCTCTCCCTACTTGCAGTCCGTCTATGCACTCACTCCTCCTCTCTCCACACTCGCAGTCCGTCTTTTTCCACTCACCCCTGGTCTCTCCACACTCGCAGTCCGTCTTTCCACTCTCCCCTTCAACTCCTAGTCTTTCTTTCCTCCCAGTCCGTCTTTCCACTTCCCTTCTCTCTTACGGTCCATCTTCCCACTCATCCCTTCTCTCTCCCCACTCGCAGTCCGTCTTTCCACTCACCCCTTCTCTCAGTCCATCTTCCCACTCACCCCTTTTCTCTTACAGTCCATCTTTCCACTCACCCCTTTTCTCTTACAGTCCATCTTTCCACTCACCCCTTCTTCTCTCCCACACTCGCAGTCCCACTTTCCTTTCTCTCCCTTCACACTCCCAGTTCGTCTTTCCGCTCACCCCTTCTCTCTCCCCACTCGCAGTCCATCTTTCCACTCACCCCCTCTCTCTCCCCACTCGCAGTCCGTCTTTCCACTCAACCCTTCTCTCTCTCCCCACTTTCCACTCACAGTCCATCTTTCCACTCACCCCCTTCTCTCTCCACACTCGCGCAGTCCGTCTTTCCTTTCTCACCCTTCAACTCCCAGTCCGTCTTCCCGCTCACCCTTTCTCTCTCCCCCACTTGCAGACCGTCTTTCCACTCACCCTTTCTCTCTCTCTGGCCACTCACCGAAGTAGAGGGTGCTGAAGATGACCGTGTTGGCCAGGATGACCCACAGCATGGTCAGCACCCGTATCCCGTGGAGGCAGGACACGTTTTCATTACGCTCTCTCCGCGGTCGACAGCAGCCGGCTCAGCGTGACGGGTAATGAAAACGCCCTCGCCACCCTCAGCCACAGAGGGAGGTCTGGTTGGTCTGCGTTGGAGACAAAAAAAAGGAAGGAAGGAATGCATGAATGAACGAAGGAATGAATGGTGACTGAATGGAGATGAATAACTGAATGCAAGAATGAACGATGAAAAAAAAAAAGTCATGGCTTTCGGCATAAATCAAACAACTGCATGAAATTAAAAATAACAACAAAAACAACAACAAAACTAAATCATTTGAATAGGCGTCTACATGTAAACAAAGATGTGTACAACAAGAACAAAGAAAAAGAGCGATAAAGGGATAGCAAATAATGTCTACCTGTGTGTGTGTGTGAGAGAGAGAGAGAGAGAGAGAGAGAGAGAGAGAGAGAGAGAGAGAGAGAGAGAGAGAGATGAGAGAGAGAGAGAGAGAGAGAGAGAGAGAGAGAGAGAGACAGAGAGAATGAGTGAAAGAGAGAGAGGGAGGAGAAAGGGAAGGGGGAGAGAGAGAGTGAAAGAGAGAGAGAAAGGGAGAGAGAGAGAGAGAAAGAGAAAGAGAGAGAGAAAGAGAGACAGAGCGAGCGAGACAGAGAGAGAGAGAAAAAAGAGTGAGCGAGAGAGTGAGGGAGGAAAGAGAGAGAGAGGGAAGAGAGACAGAGAGTGAAAGAGAGAAAGGGAGAGTGAGCGAGCGAGCGAGCGAGCGAGCGAGCGAGCGAGAGCGAGAGAGAGAGAGAGAGAGAGAGAGAGAGAGAGAGAGAGAGAGAGAGAGAGAGAGAGAGAAGAGACGTATGATGAAGACGCAAAAGAAAGAAGGGAACAAAATGGAAGAATATAATTCAATTCAGTACGAAGCTGAAGACTATTCCACCAACATTCGGCAGTCTGCGTCCATGGCGGTGCAGAACGGGAAGGGGGGGCGGGGGGGGGGGGGGGGATGGAAGGGCGGAATGCGGGAGGAGGTTGGATAGGGGTAAGGGTGGGAAGCGGTGGTAGTAGAGTGGGGAAGGGGTGGAATGGAGGAATGGTAGGATGGTATGGTAGGGGAAGGGGGGTGGGGGGTGGGGGCGATCACTGGCTGGACACCAAAAATTAATCCGTCAGGCCTTGCCATAAGGACTCGAGTATTTGTAGACTGGGACAACTAGATTGTTCTAAGAATTTTTCTTGCGTCTGAAACTCGATTCTCTCTCTTTTTCCCTTCTTTCATATGCCCATCCGTTCTCTTTCAAAAAAAAAATGCCCATCAAAAAAAAAAAAAAAAAAAAAAGAAGGAATGGATCTTTCGGGTTCACCAGCTGGTGCAACGATGGATTCACATGTCACCGTGAAGGCCTGCAATGTGACGTCAGCGACGGGATAACTCATGTGCTCCTAGCCTGTCAATGATGTTTTTGGTAGGAATCGTTAAAAAAATCGGCTACATGATTGGTGGTGGTGGTCGGGTATGTGTGTGTGTGGAGGGGTGGGGGTGTGTGGGGGGGGGGGGGGGGGGTGTTGTTTCATTTTTATAATCAGTTTCATAACATTCAACATTCATCTGTGGCTCAAATCATGTCATATATTGAAACGCTTACATGGATCATACAGCAGCAATCTGGTACTTTGTTCCCAATTGAGGCGTATGGCCACAAACTTTCTCCCTCCCCCCCCCACCACCACCACCAGGGAGGAAGTTCATAAGCGCGATGAACTTAGCAACGAACCTATCATGATAAATGTCAGGTCGACAGGTTAAAGGTCGGGAAGGGAATCTTTTGGTGATCATGTACGGGCGTTTTCCCCCTCCCCTCCCCTCCCCCCCACCACACCATACACACACCTCTCTCTCTCTCTCTCTCTCTCTCTCTCTCTCTCTCTCTCTCTCTCTCCATGAAAAATCAACAACTTCCTCTGTTTGATGTGAATATGTCGTGGAGTTTTCACACTTCTATGCCACAGGGGGTGGGGAAGGGAAGGAAGAGTGGGGGAGGGAAGGGGGGAAAGGGGAGGGAGCAGAGGAAGGGGTGGGGTGGGGGTGGGGTCCCCCCTATACACAAGGGCGGCGGCATACAGACTCCCCACCCACACGAAAGGCATGTCGCCTACCTACCCTGTCGACTCCCCGATTTTCGGTCCGTCCATCTTCTTCGCTCCTTCTCCTTTCTTTCTTTCATTCTTCTTCTTCGTTTCCGCCGTGACCGTCACCGTCACCGCGCGCCCTACCGCGTCACCGACTACCGTGACGTCACCGCCGCCGTCCCCTATGACGTCAAGGGCGACGACCCCCCATCCCCCGCCGAAGGCAATAGAAAAGAAAAGGAAAGGGAGACTGAAGTTAGGAGGAGGAAAAGACGTGAGGCATGGAAAACAGTGGTGTGAAGTGTGAGATGGTTTATGCATTATTACTATTTGTCCCAAGAGAAGAGGAAAGTAGGAACGCGCTGACGGACGCTTGGGCAGTCATCTCTCACAACCCCTCAAATCATGCGCGACCCGTGAGAGGTGCCGGAAACCGAGTCCAGTCCTTGGGTACCGTCCATCCAGGACTTCCGTTCAGTTCTGCGTGTCCGAGACGTCCCCATCTTCCCGTACACCCTGCAGAACAAGTCTTGGACGCAGGAGAGTCGTGCTGAGATGAGATGCCTGTCTCAGGCCAACTTAGTACAGAGCTTGATGACTTTCCAGGAGCGGTTTTTTGTCTGGCTGGGTATGCGCGGAGCAGCGGCTGCCCGATTCGGTCACGAGTTGTGTCCCTTTGCAGGCCAAGTCGAGCACCTGCCCGACGCGTATGCTCTGGAACGCCCGGATGTTTCGCTCGGAACTGGCCGTCCCCCCCGAGTCCAAGTTTAGAAGGTTATATGGCGAGTCACATGGAAGAACAGTGTGGAATATGTCAGGTACTGACGGACAGCTAACTTAAGGCTAAGGCACGCTCAGTTAACTGATTGAGGTTTCATTTTTATAATGGTTAATTTTCATGGCGAGACTATGGTAAGAAAATAAAATGAAGTTTTTTTTACTTTTTCTGGAGAGTAAGCAGGACTGTTTCCACGTAACACGAAAAGTTAACCAGAGTTCTGTTATGAAAAGGAACACCACCACCACTACACATACACGTGCGCGCGCACACACACACATCTCTACATAGGGGATTTCTTCTTCTTGTACATTCACATTTTATGTACAATTTAGTTTTTAATAACACACACACTCTCCCTCTTTTTTTTTTTTTTTTCTCGCGACGTGTTTATGTAGGTGCGTGAATGTGTGTGCGTGTGGAAGCGCGGGAAGACATGCAGCAATTTGTGCAAACAGAACTCTCGGCATGCTCCCAAGAAGACGATCGGCAGGTTCGTCGCGGCGGATCGCGGACAGAGATGGGATGGATAGCGGAGGTAAAGGATGACGATGAAAGCCGCAATCAGAAAGACAGCTGAAGACAGGAATGGACGAAATGACCGTGAAGGAGAGACAGAACAGGAGGAAAAGGAAGAAGAGGGGAAAACGAAACATGACACTGCGGCGAAGGAAAAGACAGAGGCAAAAGATAATGAAAGATAACGATGATACAAGAGGAGACAGAGAAGAGAAAGATGGGATAATGAAAGATAACGATGACACAGGAGGAGGCAGAGAACAGAAAGAAGGGATAATGAAAGATAACGGTGATACAAGAGGAGGCAGAGAAGAGAAAGATGGGATAATGAAAGATAACGACGATACAAGAGGAGGCAGAAAACAGAGAGAAGGGATATAATGAAAGATAACGATGATACAAGAGGAGGCAGAGAACAGAGAGAAGGGATAATGAAAGTTAACAATGACACAAGAGGAGGCAGAGAAGAGAAAGAAGGGATAATGAAAGATAACGATACAAGAGGAAGCAGAAAACAGAGAGAAGGGATAATGAAAGATAACGATGATACAAGAGGAGGCAGAAAATAGAGAGAAGGGATAATGAAAGATAACCATGACACAAGAGGAGCCAGAGAACACAGAGAGAAGGGATAATGAAAGATAACGAGGAAAGCAGATGGGGAGGAATGAGACATGCTGACAACGAAAAGAAAGTGAGAGAAGACGAAAAAAACAGAGAGTGAAGGATAATTAGAAGTGTGTGTGTGATGAAAGCAGGAAGGATGTATGGAGGGGACAGAGAAAATCATGGTAGATAATGGCGATGAAAGCAAAGAATTGGTAAGGAGAGAGAGAGAGAGAGAGAGAGAGAGAGAGAGAGAGAGAGAGAGAGAGAGAGAAGGGATAACGAATAAAGATGAGGAAAGGAAAAGCAAGGCGATAGCAAGAGGCAGAAGATGTGACGTAGACTATACAGATAGAAGAAGGGAGGTAAACAGAGAGAGACGGGGGGAGAGATGAAGGCAAGGCAAAGAAGAGAGGTAACATGAGAGAGAGAGAGAGAGAGAGAGAGAGAGAGAGAGACAGAGAGAGAGAGAGAGAGAGAGAGAGAAGAAAATAACGAGAGAAAGATCATGATGAAACATGCTAAACAAGTAGGTAAGAAGTGAGAGAAGGGATGAAAATAGAAGGGATGTAGATAACGGTACAGATGACGATGAAAGCAAAAGGGAGTGAATGAAAGGATTACAATGAAAACAGATCAGGGAAGACAGAAGGAACAACGACAGAGGATAACAATGAGAACAAAGATCATGGAAGAGAGAAGGAACAACGGCAGAGGATGACGATGAAAACAAAGATCAGGGAAGAGAGAAGAAAAACAACGGTAGAGGATGCGATGAGAACAAAGATCAGGGAAGAGAAGGAACAACGGCAGAGGACGACGATGAAAACAAAGGAGATCAGGAAAGAGAGATGGAACAACGGTAGAGGATGACAATGAAAACAAAGATCAGGGAAGACAGAAGGAACAATGGCAGAGGATGACGATGAAAACAAACAAAGATCAGGGAAGAGAGAAGGAACAATGGCAGAGGATGATGATGAAAACAAAAGATCAGGGAAGAGAGAAGGAACAATGGCAGAGGATGATGATGAAAACAAAGGAGATCTGACGGCAGAGGAGGAATAATGCTTAGTAGAAGACGCAGTAAAGACGGAAGAAGGATGCTGGAGAGAAGAGAGAAACAAGACATGACGATGATGATTGATCCCTACAGTGGAAGGTTCGTTGGAGGGAGGAGTGAAGAAACAGTCAGTGAAAGATGATAATAATTTACGATGATGATGATGATGAAACCTACAGGGGAAGGTTCGTTGGCGGGAGGAGTGAAGAAACAGTCAGTGAAAGATGATAATAATTATGATGATGATGATGATGACGAAACCTACAGTGGAAGGTTCGTTGGAGGGAGGAGTGAAGAAACGGTCAGTGAAAGATGATTAAAAAAAAAAAGGAAAAAAAAGGAGAGAGAAGATTTTGCTTGGACGAAAACACAATGACGAAAAAAAACCCCCAATGCAAAGATGCAGCAGACAGAAGATAGAGAGAGAGAGAGAGAGAGAGAGAGAGAGAGAGAGAGCTAGAGAGAGGAGGAGGTAATGAGTAAAAAAGGGATAATGAAAAAAAATCACGATGGAAATGAAAGGGAGAGAAGAAAAGAAAGAAGAAAATCATTATAGTTATGAGAGAGAGAGGAGAGAGAGAGAGAGGGAGAGGGAGAGAGAGAGAGACGATAGAGAGAGGAGAGAGAGAGAGACACCACAGAGAGGCAGAGAGAGAGAGAGAGAGAGAGAGAGAGAGAGAGAGAGAGAGAGAGATAGAGAGGACGGAATGGAAAACGACAGACGAAAACAGAAGAGCGGAGAGAAGAGAAGAGAGAATAACATAGTTGAAGAAATCTAACGAAGCCGGGTGGGGGTGGGGGGGGGGGTGGGGGGGGGGGTGGGGGGGGGGGGGTGGGGGTGGGGGGGGGGGGGGTTGGGGGGGGGGGGGGGGGTGGGGGGGGGGGGGGGGGGGGGGGGGGGGGGGGGTGGGGGGGGGGGGGGGGGGCGGGGGGGGGGGGGGGGGGGGGGGGGGGGGGGGGGGGGGGGGGGGGGGGGGGTGGGGGGTGGTGGGGGGGGGGGGTTGGGGGGGGGGGGGGGGGGGGGGGGGGGGGGGGGGGTTTGGTTGGGGGGGGGGGGGGGGGGGGGGGGGGGGGGGGGGGGGGGGAAGGGGGGGGGGGGCGGGATGGGGGGGGGGGGGGGGGGGGGGGATGGGATGATGATTAAAACAGAAGAGGGAGATCAAGCAGAAAGGGATAATCAGAAAACGGTAGCGATTATGCAGGAGAAGAAAACAAACGGACTGAGAGAAAAGGGAGGCAACCGACAAAAGATACGATGGAGAGAGAGAGCGAGAGGGGGTTGGGGGGGGAGAACGAATGAATGAGAGAGAGGAAGTGAGAGAATAAAAGAGTAGAGACAGGAGAAACCTGCGAGATTATGTTCCTAGAGGAGGACAGTCAAAAGGAAAGGAGAGAGAGAGAGAGAGAGAGCGAGAGAGAGAGAAGAGAGAGAGAGAGAGTGACGCAGAGAGCAGAGAGAGAGAGAGAGAGAGACTGAGAGAGTGACAAAGTGACGCAGAGAGAGAGAGAGAGAGAGAGAGTGAGAGACAGAGTGACGCAGAGAGAGAGGAGAGAGAGAGAAGAGAGAGAGAGAGAATGAGAGAAAGAGAGAGAGAGACATGGCGCCCTGTCGCTTCGTTTCAAACCACGTGACGGCGAGCGAGCGAGCGAGCGAGCGAGCGGAGAGAACAATAAGAGACTGACAATGACAATGCCGAATGTTTCGTCAGATCACCTGCAGATAGTTTCGCGCCGGCACCGTCAGGAGCAGCAGCATCAGGATGACCACGTTGATGATGATGACAGTGATGTTGATGATGATGATGCGGGTGGCCCCAGAGGTCATCCTGCAGGGCGTGATCGCGGCAGCAGCAGCACGGCAAGTGACCTTGACCTTTCACTTTCATCAGGCAATGCGTTTCGGTGGCTATCTTGTCCCCTCCATTGCTCTGTGTGTCCGTCCGCTGCAGTGCACAGAAAATAATGGTCAGTACCAACAGCAAAACATGGACTGCGTGCACATCATCGTGATGGAAACGTTGATGATGATGATGATGATGATGATATTGACAAGAGTTACAACAATGGTGATAATTTCTCTTATATAGCAGGTATTCGATCCCGAAACATCATCAAAGCACCATGCAAAATAAAAAACTAAAACACACACGCAGGCACAACTCACACGCATGCATGCCCGCACACACACACACACACACACACACACACACACACACACACGCGCACGCACGCACGCACACGCACACACACATACGCGCGCACACACACACGCGCGCGCGCACACACACGCACCTCGCGAGATGCGCATGCGCGCACATGCATATACACTCGTGTTACAGCTCCTCCTCTACCTCAGCGAGTAGTCACTGGGACACCACAGTGAAGAACAGTTCATCAGGTTCCTTCAGTTGTGTCGGCTGTGTGCGCCGAAGGCCTGGGTCTCTGCACAACGTTTCCCAGTCCGCTCTGCGGCGTTGTCAAGTCCCTCGCGTCTTTCCTGTATTCTCCCCCGTCTGTTCCCCACCCCTCCCCCCTCCCTCTCTCTAGTTCCCTGGGAGACTGTTTAAAGCGAGACCGATGGATCTCGTTCCATAACCGTGTCAAAGTAGTCTTCTTTTCCCCCTGACTGACGTCAGTAAGTCTTCTCACGCTCCTAAGTGCTGCCTGACGGTGTGACGCGCTCGTTGACCGGTGACGTCATCAATGCGTCCGATGTTCTGCATGACGTGATCAATGCGTCTGATGTTCTGCATGACGTGATCAATGCGTCTGATGTTCTGCATGACGTGATCAATGCGTCTGACAATCTGCATGACCTGATCAACGCATCTGATGTTCTGCATGACGTGATCAATGCGTCTGATAATATGCATGACGTGATCAATGCGTCTGATGTTCTGCATGACGTGATCAATGCGTCTGATAATCTGCATGACGTGATCAATGCATCTGATGTTCTCTGCATGATTGATGCATCTGATATTCTGCATGACGTGATCAACACATCTGATGTTCTGCATGACGTGATCAATACATCTGATGTTCTGCATGACGTGATCAATGCATCTGATGTTCTACATGACGTGATCAATGCATCTGATGTTCTGCATGACGTGATCAATGCATCTGATATTCTACATCATGCGGTAATGCCTTTTCTTTCTTTCTTTCTGCATACACAGGCCGATACTCCTGCGGACACTCCCTGTATAGACAGGCAAGTATCAGTCCCACCTACCCAACAAAGGGAGTACAGTTTTGTGTGTATGGCCGTTTTTTTTTTTTTTTTTTTTTTTTCATCCCGCATTAAAGCAGCCATACTCCAACTTCGGGGGGAAGCGGCCACGTCTCATTTCCAAGGCTTGGACTCTTCTTTTCAGTTCCGCTTCGAAGGAACACGTCACGCATGCGCACAGGATGATGGAACATACCATCGCGCGCAGGAGGCTGAGCTTAAGTTTCCTGGAGATGTTCTTCTCCTTCCATGCAGGTTTTCACTCTGAACAGCGCTGTGGTTGTCTTTGCAACTCTTGAGAGGGTTTCGGGTTCGGATCCCAAGTTAAGTGGAACCGTTGAACTGATTCTATAGCTTCTGACCGGGGACAAATACGTTAGCGCTGAAGGTGATGTGGCTTTCAGTTTGGTCTGATGTTACACCGAGTGAAGAGCTGTAAAACTAATAACAACGGCAACCACAACATCAACCACACACACACACACACACACACACACACACACACACACACACACACACACACCACTCAACCCCCTTTTCTCCCCATATCATCAAACTCCACCGCATCAGCCACATCCTTTCCCCCCACCCCCCCCCACCCCACCTCCTCCATCCCCATTCCTTCCCACCCCACACCCCCCCAATCCTCCACACACACCTTCTCATCAGAAGACTCCTTCTCGTCTTGATGCCCCGCAGCCTGCCCGCTGGTACCGTTTCTGGCACCGGCGCCATTCATCCTGCAACCATCCCCGTTTCAGAAGACCCCCCGGGCAACACGGAGCCAGCTTCGTCGCCGACACCGCCTTCGGCCCCGCCGCGCTGTACCGGTCGCCGATGGGGTTGTTCTTCTCTTCTCCTTGTTGATGTCGTCGTCGTCGTCGTCGTCGTCGTCGTCGTCGTCGGTGTCGTTGACGCTGTAGGCGGCGGAGAAGCGACGACCGTGGACGCAGTCGACGATCGTGGCGAGGACGACGAGGAGGAAGAGGAGGCAGAGGACGGCGCGCTAGGGGGACAGGTTTTTGTTGTTTACTTTTGTTGTTATTTTTTCTTTTTATGAAAGAACAATGTTGGGGGGCGGGATAGGGGGGGGGGGGGGGGGTGTAGGGTGGGGAGGGGTAGGGTGGGGCTGGTAAATGAAAAAGTGCGTTTGTGTGAAACGACCCAGACTAACAAAACGAACGGGAGGAAAGGACGGAGGGAGTGGGGGGAGGGGGAGGGAGGGAGGGGAGGGAGAGGGAGGAGAGAGAGAGAGAGAGAGAGAGAGAGAGAGAGAGAGAGAGAGAGAGAGAGCAAGAGAAAAGAGAGAGAAGAGAGAGAGAGAGAGAGAGGAGAGAGAGAGAGAGAGAGAGAGAGAGAGAGAGAGAGAGAGAGAGAGAGAGAGGAGAGAGAGAGAGAGAGAGAGAGAGGAGGAAGCAGGAGAGAGAGAGAGAGGAGAGAGAGAGAGAGAGAGAGAGGAGAGAGAGAGAGGGGGGGGGGAGAAAGAGAGAGGAGAGAGATAGGGAGAGAGGGAATGTACTCACACGATATGTGTGTGCGTGTATGTGCGTGCGTGTATGTGTGTGCGTGCGTGTGCGTTTGTGTGTGCGTGTATGCGTGCGTGCGTGCGTGCACGCGCGCGCGCGCGAGCGTGTGTGTGTGTGTGTGGTGTGTGTGTGTGTGTGTGTGTGTGTGTGTGGTGTGTGTGTGTGTGTGTGTGTGTGCAGCAGGCATTTGCGCGCACGCACGTGACAGAGCAAGCGAGTGAAGCAGGCATTAAATCAATCGGTCAGTCAGTCAGTCAGAAACAAACAACAAACAGAACAAACACAAAAAAAAAAAAAAAAAAACCCCGACCCGTCCAGTCAAGCGTCTCGTCCAGCCATCCGCGAAAGTCAGACACCGAGCCAGCAAGCAAGCTACCCAGCCAGTTAACTCGCTTCTTTTTAGTGAGCAAACGACCCAAGGAGCAAACACTAACCACCACACCTCCCTCACCTCCTCTCCAACAACCTGCTCCTGCCATTTACAAGCTGCACACCAAAAATAAACGCGCCAGGGCCTTGCATAGGGAGTCGAGTATTTATAGACTGGCGCAATCAGAGATTGTTTTGAGAATTGTTCTTATGTCTGAGAGTTGGTTCTCCTCATTTTCTTTCGTGTGGGCCATGAAGGTACCAGACAGGTTGTTCCAAAGCAGAGAAATTAAAATCGAAGGAATGGGACTATGCTGGGGGCTTCCAGATGGCGCAAAGATAGGGTCCGGGCGAGTGCAAAGGCCTGAAACTAAGAGTAAGGTCATGTATCTGAAAATTGTGATTTCTTCGGTGAAAATCCCTACTCAACAAGGGAGATAACTGGTGGGCAGTTGTTCTTTTGATCAATGTATCATCAGTTTAACATTACATGCTGGCTCAAATTCATGGTAGGCTTCAATACGCTTACAATGACTATACACTATTTTAGTGCGAAGTCTTAACTGTGGCGTGTGGCCACACTGCTCACCAAAAAGTTGCCTGGCTAATTACCTCTTCAGACTGTGAACCTCCAAGCCAGCAAAGAACGCGAAACCACTCAACACGAGCGCCACAGACCATGTGTTTTAGTCGACTTCGTGTTTAGACGTCATATGTGCATAGTTATATAGAAAACAGAAAGCGCTCATTGGAGTACCTTGCATACTCATATACTCATAATTGTCTGTCGATTTCTAAAGTTCCACCCTGACCAGTCGACAATCTTATTTGTTCCACTATTTAACGTCACTGGCATCGTGTCTCGTTTTGTATGTGTGCGTGCGTGCGTGCGCGCGCGCGCGCGCGCTGGAACATGTGTATTTCCGACAAGAAACTAATAAACGAGAGCTCGCGGCATTACTTTCGAGGGCAGTGGCGCTTGGACATTAGACAATCTCCACCAGACGAGCCAAAAGATGCCTGAAGAACTTCACAGTGACTACGGCCATCCAAGAACAAACCGGCAGTGCTCTTTCAGATGGCTGTCTGCATCACCTTGGACAGCCCAACGACAAAGGGGAATTAGTTGGGAGGTACGCAACGTTTCATTCAATGTGCGCACCTCCTGATGTCCCACGCGCGCGCTACATGACTTTGGACGCGCTCTGTTATCTGTTATGCGCGCTTTCCTGACATTCCGCTGGAGCTGCGCGCATAATGAAAACAAGATGCAAAGCAAATAAACGCACTCCCAGTTTATCTTGAATACGCGTGTACATAGGCTACCAAAATTTCAGCCAAATCGGACAATATGTCAAGAATTACGGTTTTCAAATTTTGAAACACTATACAGAAGTGCCATTTGTGTGTGATAACCTTTCTATATATACCAAATTTAAATTAAAATCCACCTACATATAAAAAATACGGTTAAACAACGGTTTTTTTTTTTTTAACGGTTGTTTAATCGATTTTCAGCATTCATCACTTTCATTATTATGGAAGAGGCTCCGATTTATCACAAGATCATCCGAACCGCTTACTAATCGGCCAAGTACTTTCTGAGATATTCCATAAAGAAGAACAACCGTTTGGGGCCGTTATAGCCGTTAGTAACGGCTATTCTGGTAAAAGAAAATATCGGGCATCATCTGTGACCCATAACGAACATACTTACAAATTTTCTGAAAGACCGGCCCAGAAGTTTTGTCTGGAGCGAGTGGCATACATTGTGACCACGGACACAGAACACACACACACACACACAGACAGCATTTCTTCGTTCCCATTGTGAAGTACTACCCTGTTCTCTAGGAACTGGGAGTAAAAAACGAGAGAAAAACGCGCTTTTGCCGCATGCTTCTGCTGCTCCTCCTTCACTCCGACACACATTTTCTCCCCATCCACCTTGTTCAAACAACTGCCTGCACGTGCGTCCTTTCAAATCTGTTGATTGCTTTCTCACACACCCCCTCCCTCCCTCCTTCCCGTTTCCTTCCTTTGTTACACCCATCCACCCCATGTGTTCTTAACACACTTCCCTCCGTCCGTTGGCCATTCACTCAAGTCACCATTCATCCACCCCAACCACACACCACCCGCTCATCTGTTTATCCTTTCATCCACCCATCCATTAACCAACCCACCCATCATCCTTCTATCCACTACCCACTGCTCCACCCACTCATCTACCCCATTCACCCGTCATCTATTCCCTGTTTCCCTCCACCCCCACTACTGCTCGCACATGTCATCATCCTCCTCTCCGCCCATCCACCCTCCACTCACATATCCATCATTCCATCTACCCAGTCACCCCTCCATTACCCACTCAACCACCCTCCAACCTTCTGTACACCAACCCACTCCTCCACTACTCAGTCATCTATCCATCTTATTGTCCACTGATCCGCGCCTCCAACAACCACTCGTTTACCCATCCTTCTATCCAGCAACTCATTCCCTCCCCAACCCGCTCATCTTTTTCCGTTCTTCTGCACACCTATCAACCCCAACCCCCTCTCCCACCCGCCCATTCTTCCAACCCCCACCCCACTCACCCCTCTCCATCGCCCCCAGTCATGTGTCCGTCCTTCCACCCACCCCACACACCTGTCCTCCGTCCATACGTTTATCCATCCTTCCATCAAACAGCCAGCCACCCACCCACCGCCCACTCACCACACAAATATCCTGTCCATCCTGTCCATTCACCCATCCTATCCATTCACCCATCCGTCCACCCATTCCATCCCCGACCCAGACCACCAGACCACGATGGCAGCAGGATCCTGCAGAATGTCATGTCTCTCGCTGACAGCTGACGCGAGGGATGCTCATGTTCATGGGCAGATTCACTGCAACACACCCCCACCAGCACACTGAGCAGGTGGACCCAACTACATCAATCCCCACCCCCCCCCCCCCCCTCGCTTTTTAAATCAAAAGCTAAAGTGGTGTCGACGAATAACGTACACTGAACCGATGAGACTAACCGTTCATATGAGACCCAAGTAACACGAACATGTACACTGGCATAGATACACAGATACGCAAGCGCGTGCACACACACACACACACACACACACACACACACACACACACACACACACACACTGTAATCTTAATAGCGCATTACGTAGACACTGAATTGAAGAATCATATATACATCCACAGACTGACGGAAACGCATACTGACACCCCGACAGACAGACAGACAGACAGACACACACACACACACCTACACTAACCCGTTTTCAACAGGTTGTGAATATCGACATCAAGGCAGGTGTCAGGCACGCACAGGTCAATGGCAATTTCTGGCATCGGCAGTACTCCCTGCCAACAAAGAAAAAAAGAATATCGCCAACAACGATATCACCGACAACAACAATGTCCACAGCAACATCAACAATTTGTCATCTTGTTTAGAGTCTAGCCGACCGCAAGGGGCCATTGCCATGGCTGTCATCACATCCGTTAATTCCCTGCATACTTGGTAAAACACACACACACACACACACACACACACACACACACACACACACACACACACACACAAACATTTTTTTAACCAGATTTGTGTAAAACGCGCTAAAAAACTGCTAAAAAAAAAGTTTGTTCGTAAAGATCTTTGTCTCTCAGGAAACACAACCAACTACGAAGACAATGTAGACAAGAAAACAAGAATCTGAATGGCATCAATAATAACAACAAACGACGATAACAGCAAACAACAGCAATGCCAACATCAACAACAACGACGAAAATGCCAACATCAACAACAAAAACAACATCAACAACAATGACATCAACAACAAAACAACAACAAACGACTACGACGACATACAACAACATGCAACAACAATGACATCATCGACAACATGCAACAACAATGACAACAACGACGACAATGCCAACATCAACAATAATAACAACGACAATGGCAACATCAACAACGATGACAACAAAGGACAATATGCAACAACAATGACAACAAACGGCAATGAAACATTAACGACGACAACAACAAAGACAATGCCGACATCAACAATGATAACAAACAAAGACAATGACAACATCAACAACAATAATAACAACAAACAACGACAATGCCAACATCAACAGTGATAACAAAAAACAACAACAATTCCAACATCAACAATAATAACAAACAACGACAATGCCAACATCAACAATAATAACAACGAACAACAATGATATCAACAATAATAACAACAAACAACGACAATGATAACATCAACAATGATGACAACAATGGCAATGCCAACACCAACAATAAACAACGAACAACGACAATGATAACATCAACATAATAACAATTCCAACATCAACAGTAACAATAAACAACATCCAACATCAACAATGATAACAACAAACAACGACAATGCCAACATCAACAGTAATAATAACAACAAACAACGACAATGCCAACATCAACAATTATAACAAAAAACAACAATGCCAACATCAACAGTAATGACAACAAACAACGACAATGCCAAAATCAACAATAACAAACAACGACAATGCCAACATCAACAGTAATAACAAACAACGACAATGCCAAAATCAACAAAATAACAACAACGACAATGCCAACATCAACAATAGCAAACAACGACAATGCCAACAACAACAAACACAACAAACAACGACAATGCCAACATCAACAAAATAACAAAAACAACGACAATGCCAACATCAACAATAATAACAAACAACGACAATGCCAACATCAACAATAATAACAAAACAACAACGACAATGCCAACATCAACAATAATAACAACAAACAACGATGACATGCAACAACAACGACGACAACATCCAACAACGATGACAATAACAACAACAAAAACGAAAGTGATGACAACAACGACAATAACATGCAACGAAGATATATTCAGAAAAAAAAACCCCCACACATGACAAGATACAACGATAACAAAAAACTACAAACAACTGCAACATACGACAGTGATGACAACAACGGCAAACGACAACATACGATAACGACAAAGATCAAAACAAAAATGACGACATAAAAGACACAGATATACAACAATGATGACAACGAAACGACTATGAAGTCAACGATAACAACACGCGACAATGTCAGTACCAACGACAAAGAAAACAAACAGTTATTACAACATACAATGACAGCAAAGACAACAATCATGACAACATATAACATCAATGACGACAACTTGTAACGACAATAACAGCCAACAATAATAACACAGCAAGGACAGAAACAACGGCAGTGATGGCAACAAAAGCAAACGACAACAACAGTGATGACAGCAACAAGAAGAAGAATGACAACTACAACAATCCAGACGACAAACTCAACAATAGCAATAACAGAGAACGACACGACAATGACACGAAGAATGGCAACATACACCTGCAGCGAAAACACCAAGAAACAATCACAACATACAAAAGACAAAACAATGACAAATGATAACGACGTCCACAACACCAACAAGGACAAGAACAATGGCGCAACAATGACCACAGCAACAATTCAAATGCAACAACCATGATTACAAGCAAGAAGAGGGTGAACGGAACTGCAGAATGAACAGACTGCCTGCGTCCATGTCTATGATGATATGTTCACACCATAGATATGCGAGAGATCCCCACCAATCTCCGTTATAACATGCGTTGCATTTCTGTGATGAGTATTTTCACCATCGATCTGCGACAGATCGCCACCAATCTCCGTTATACATGCGTTGCACTTCTGTGATTGTCTATGATTAATATTTTCGCCATCGATTTGCGAGAGATCCTCACCAATCTCCGTCATGCATGCGTTGCATTTTCTTCTCTATAAAGGTCTCATATGACTGCCTCGATTTGGCGTGTAAATTCATTAAAAAAAAAAAAAAAAAAAAAAAAAAAAAAAAAAGCTGGGTAGGGTATATGCACATAACCTAGGGGGATTTAAGATATATGAGGTTATGGATAAAACACGAGTGAGCGAAATGTCAAATGCAATTGTTGGAGAAATGGTAGTCGGGTGTTTCACATGATTATAAAAAAAAAAAAAAAAAATTGTTCTGCATGCCGTTCATTTGTTGGCCTCGTAAGTCTGAAAAAAAGTTTGAAACAAACAGAAAATGTGCCACCTATACTGAGCGACTTTTTTTTCTTTTTTTTTTTTTTTTTTTGTTTGTCGTTCACCAGTTGTGGTCACATAAAAAAGCCCAGCAGCATCTCTTATAAGCTGAGAAAAAACAAAACAAACAAACAAAAACAACAACAACAAAAAAACAGCGAAAAAATGTTTCTAGAACACCTAGTGAATGGACAACATAGATAGGGAAAAAATGGACTATTTAAAGAAAACATGAAAAAAAAGAAAAAGAAAAGAAAGAGAGAGAGAAAACAGCAGCCAAACAGAGCGACTTTAACGGGTAATTTCAGAAAAGTAGGAGTAAAAACCTATGCTGAAAGAGTACCCCTTCCCCCCTCCCCCACCCCCGCTTCCGGCCCATCACCCGCCATTCCTACCCCAATCACACCCCCCACCCCCACGCACCCGTACCCCGACATCACACACACCCCCACACCCACTGACATCTCCAGGTATAGGCGGCAGGTGCTCCAGAGGGATGTCAAACTGCACGTGACAGTAGCTTCCGGCGATGACGTCACCTTCCCGGGGCCCCTGGCGCAGGACGTGACGGATCCGCTTGCACTGGTCGTAGTTGCCCATCATGTGGATGTTCCCTTCCATGTGGATGGCTTCCCTTCCAGGACTGGCCTCGGCCTGGCTTCCCCGAGGCGCTAGGCCATAAACACATGCCTCATCCAGCTTCACTCTCACAAGCAAGGGCACAGTTAGGCTGCTGGTCTCACGCCATAAACACTCAGGCCAGAGAAGCGCACGCCTCGCGTCTACACGCTCATGCTTCACTCTCACATTTCATGCTCAGGGCCACAGGAGCTCACGCCTCGCTACTCAACGCACGGAAAAAAGACAAGTTGTGTTGAATTTTGTGTTGCTGATACTACAAACTTTGATATCAACCTGTACATGCGGAGAAGCCCTGAGATAAGGCTGCCGCTATATGGTTGACTGGGCTATGAATTACAATAAATAAATAAGTCGATTAAAAGTTGCCTTTGGGTGCAGTCAGAATCTTGGCCAAGTCTCCCAACCTTGTGCTCTTTGATCTTTGCCCTTGTAGTCAGGCACACGCGGATTCCAGAGGAGGGGCTTTGCCCGGACCAACTCGAGTAATTTTTCTGTGTAGTCATCCATATTGAGCTGGCCAATGGTAACCAAGAACTTGAACTTCACACATCGAAAAAAGTGTGGGCAGTTACACTTCTCCCCTCACGAGTGAACCATGAACCAATAATCGCTGCGCGTGAGTGGAGATGTATGGCCCTAGGCAAGAGACACCACGTCTATTTATTTTTTCTATTCACACGTGAGGCGTGAAACAAGAGACGTGAGGCGTGAGTTTCTATGGCCCAGCAGCCTTGCACAAGACAAACAACGTGCCCATCATCACTCACGTGTGATGATGATAATGACATCAAACAAAGCAAACTTGAAAAATAACTGATAAGGCTCCGCCCCCAAAATGTTGACAAAACGAATCACGAGACAAAAGGCGACGCTTTTCGACCTCTTAGGTCTTCTTCAGGCAAGATGCACACCACTCAGGACAACGAAAATGAACGAGCGACCGCTTCTCTTCATCCAGTTTGGCGCAAGATGGGTGTTGAACGAAAACGACGCTCTCGGGAAGGAGACGATATGAGTCGATGTAGTAACGATGATAAATAATAATAATACTGAAAGGAAGAATAATGATACTGGTGATGATAAAAATATTGAAAAAAAAATTAAAGAGACGATGAAAAGTGATTGCTCGTTCATTTTCGTTGTCCCGAATGTTGTGTACCTTGCCTGAAGAAAACTTAAGAGGTCGAAACGCGACGTGGTTGTGATTTCGCTTGTCTACGTTTTTCGGCGGAGCCTTAAAAATACTTTTTAAAGATTTGTGTAGATTTACGCCTGCAGTTGCCTCACTTTGCAACTAACGCAAAACACGTGAGACAAGAAAGGCAGTTTGCCTATCATGACTCACGTGTGATGATGACTGTACATCATAGGAAGAAGACCAAGGGGCAAAAAGGTGGGTGGGAGGAAAAAAAGGGGAAGAACAGAGGCATGCAGATCTTTGTCTGCGTCATCAAAGTCTAATAATCTTTATGACACTAAACGCACTTTAAAAAAAAAAAGTTTTCTCATATCGGTCTGTTGTTTTAAGTGACTCTTATATGGAATTGCAATGCATAAATCAATATGAAAACAGAAAATCACATGATGACGGAAATTTTCAGTGCTAGCCATATGACTCACGATGATCAAAGCTGACTGCTTCTCCCTGCATGGTCAGAAACGTCAAACCGGTGGACAAAACATGCTTTCTTCAGCGATGATGGAATAATAATAATAAAAAAAAAAAAACCTAAATACCTCCTTTTAAAAAAGCCCACTGGCGTATTCACGTGTGTTGCTAGATGTTATGAATAATACGACAAAAAACAAACTTACAGACAAAACAAAAAATTCACTCCCCCCCCCCCTCTCTCTCTCTCTCTCTCACGTACACAGTGAGAAATCATCCACAGGCATATTCGCTGGTCTGGCTAGATCAGTCTTGCAACTATGGAGACCGGAATAAAACATACCAACACACAGAGCACCCTTCTCCACAGAATCTACGTCAACCACAATATTACCGAAACAGCAAGCTTACTTCTGAAAATACCATTTCTGATGACCGCTTATTTCTCCATCGCTCTTTCCTTCTCCCCATCCACCCAGCGGTTCATTCAGCAGCAGCACACCCCTCCCCCCCCACCTTCCTGCTGCTTGCCTTTCCACATACACCCCCCCCCCCCCCCCCATCTCCGACCTCCACCCTCCCTCCCTTTCCTTGCCCCCCCCCCCCCTCCCCCCCTTAGTTTTGTTGCTCGCTACCACTGGTGAAGAAACAAAACAAAACCTGCATTGTCTAGATCCAAGTCTTTTAACCTCGACCATTTTCTGCTCTGGGTGGCTCATTATGCAACGCAGATACACACGCGGACACATACAGGCGGAAAAAAAGCGGGGATACACACACACACACACACACACACACACACACACACACACACACACACACACACACACAGAGTTAACCGAAACACGGTGACCACATTGTCATTCCGTCGCACATCCAGAGTCAAGAAAGTTGAAAACAGTAAAATGGAACCGGCATCGAACAATTCAATGATCGATCAAACAAATACACAACAATTTCATTTAATAAGTGGGCCAATCAGTCAGCTATAGAGACAGAAAAATGAAACAGGGAGGCAGAGAGAGAGAGAGAGAAAAAGAGAGAGAGAGAGACTGAGACAGAGAGAAGCGCCGGGAGAGAGACATAGAGAGAGAGAGAGAGAGAGAGAGAGAGAGAGAGAGAGAGAGAGAGAGAGAGAGAGAGAGAGGAGTGAATATGTCATGATCAGCATCATCATTTATGTTGCCTCCTGTTGTCTGATCCACCTGCAAATCATCTGTTCTATCGGTAAACTGTTCTTGCCAAAAAAAAAAACGCTTTGCCCCCCCCCCCCCCCCCCCCCCCCCCACACACACACACACACACACACACAACTCCCCTTATTTTTTTCCTTTCTTTCTTGTTGTTTTGATGTCTTCACTTTTCAAAGAAAGATCCTTGAACCCCTCCTCCCCCCCCCTTCTTCCTCCCTCCCTTCTGCAGGTCCGTTCACCCCTTCATCCTACCATCCCCCCCCCCCCCCCCCCCCATCACCACCCTGCCCTGCCTCACTGTCTGCATGTGTACCAGCGGATGTGAAAAGAAAATTCATGTACGGGAAATGGCTTATTTAGCAAATCACTCACTAGCCAGCATGTCAGAGGAATGTCTCTCTCCCCCCTCCCCCTTCCCCCACCTCTCTCCCCCACCCTCTCTCTCTCTCTCTCTTCATGCATGTGTTGACCCTGCTCTCACAATGGTTACAGGGGTAACATGCCTTTCTTTTTGTGAATCAGCCGTATGGTTCAGTGGTAAACGTCGTGAATTCCCGAGATGGGGAGGTCGTGGGTTCAATTTCTCATCAGAGCCATTTACGTTTGTTTATTTCGTAGGACTTTTCGGCGCAGGGTCCGGGTCCTACTTGTAGGGGTTGAGTTTGCCGTGGGGCCCAGCTGGGAGGGGACTGGAATCAAGTCAAGTCTATGGAGTTTCACCAACTTAATGGGCGCGACTCTCAACAGTGTTGCTCAACTTTCCTCCTGATCAACACTGCAGGTGTTTGTATCTATCGGGCCTGGGTTGACGCTGGGATATATTTGAACAACAACAACAACAACAAAAGTGTAGGATGCAGTGTCTGACCAGAATGGAACCCTACAGCATCATCTCCGTCATCCTCATCGGTCAGCATTACAAAACAAAAAAAAAAACAACAACACAACAACAACAAAAAACCGAGATGCAAAGCATATAAACGTACTCCCAGTTTATCTTGAATACGCGTGGGATATTCCATAAAGAGGAAAGACCGTTTTGGGCCATTA
>JADBJO010001366.1:12500-22500 GCA_016801955.1 Conus betulinus | reverse complement strand
TCTCTGTGTGATCATATTCAGGATCGAAAAGGCTGTGCCACAGTCTTCAATAAATACATGTTAATTTTTATTAGTCCATTTCTCCAGTTGGTGTTGCCGTGTGTCCAGTACAGGGTATATAGGCAAGCTTGGCACATCCTTTTTTCGGAGGAGGGGGGGGGGTGGGGGGTGGGGGGTGGGGGGGGTTTGTTCTTGTTTGTTCTGTGTGTTCTGTGCTGTCGTATCTTCTACGCGATTCGGTGTCGTAAGCAACATTCGTTTGGAGTCAATGGGCGTGGAATTTCTTTCATCGTGGGAGCAAGTTATCCTATTTGTTTGTTATTTACTGTTTACTGTTCCCTGCCTCATTTAAGATTTCCTTTCACAAAGAACTCAACTGCAAAACCAACCAACCAACCAACCAACCAACCAACAAACCAACAACAAACAACAACAACAACAACAACAACACAACAACAACAACAACAACAACAACAACAACAACACAACAACAACAACAACAACTACAACATGACTTGGCCTACCTTAGGCAACAACCGCTGAAACAGGTCCTGCGCCATGGGCAAGTCGAGGACGCTGCTCAACTCCAGCAAGAGGTCAAAGGGCACGGCTTCCGCCATGGAAACGAGGCGGTCAAGGTCGAAGGAGGCCAGGAGGTTGGGCAGCAGGTCAGGGTCAGAGGTCATCTGCTCCACGGCCTTGGCCATCTGCTGGGGCGTGAGCTGGGCGACTAGGGCGATGATGTCCTGGACATAGCGTGGGTAGTGCTGATGGTGGTGTTGTCACTGCTGCTGTTTTGGTGTTGTCGTTGGTACTGTTGTGTGATTGTGGGATTTCCTGATGATTTTGTTTTTTCAAGTTGTCGTCAATATCGTATTTCTGATTTCCTTTTTTTAAAAAAAAAATCATTTTTACCGTCGTGGTCATAGTTATCATTGTTATTGTTGTCGTCGTCGTCGTCATCATCATCATCGTCATCGTCATCATCATCATCATCATCATCAAGAACACCCGCCACCACCACCACCACCACCATCAACGATAACAGTAACAACAGCAACGTCATCATTATCATCAACAACATCATTCATTTCAATACAGGTGTTCTTGTTATCTGTCATTAGAACTAAATCACCTTAGCATTTCGTTTAATCATAATCATAATCGTCGTCGTCGTCGCCGTCGTCGTCGTCTTCACACCGTTATCATCATCATTGTCGCTGTTATTGCTGGTGGTTTTGTTGTTGCTGTTGGTTTTGCTGTTTGGCCTAATCACATAATCATCATCACCATCATCATCACCATCATCATCGCCATCAACATCATCATCAACACCATCATCAACATCATCATCATCATCATATCATCATCACCATCGTCACAACTGCTAGCTTTTCTTATGTTACTTTCTCTATCGTCATTTCCATTTTTCTTTAATTTTTTTTTTTTCAACTTTTTCGAAGGAAATAACCCACTCACTTTCAAAGGCATGGAACTGATGACCCCAATCAGGGCCTCCGGGGGCACTGCTTGCATCATCTCCATCATGACGTCAGTGGGGATGACGTAGGTCAGGTTGACCACGCTGTCTGGCGGAATGGAGCGTAGTAACGTCACTGTCTGCGCAGGGGTGAGTGACAGCGTCATGTCCAGGAGCACCTGCAGATATTGGCAGTTTCAAAGTGAGATGACTGAGGGCGGAAATCGAGTGATTTTTTTTTTTTTTTTTTTTTTTTTTACAAAGATTGTTCGTAGTTCCGAGAGACAATATGGATAAACAGATTACAGGACAAAACACGACGCGTTTCGACCCTCTTAGGTCTTCTTCAGGTGAAACAAACAACATCCAGGACATTAAAAAACGAAGAACGAACAATCACTTATCTTCTCATATTCGGCGCAAGATCTGTGTTGAACAAAAAAAAAAAAAAAAAAAAATTGGCAGTTTTTGACATTGGCATTTAGAGTTCAAAACACGTTATAACCTGGTCTGAAAAACACAGAGTTACATGGAAAATGTGTTGATTTGGGGACATTAAGGTGTTAGTACTATATGGTCGTCTTGTTCATCTCTCAACAAAGTTCACGTAGCATTCTTTGAGAGCTCTAACTGGATGTTCCTGAAGAGAACTTAAAAAAGAAAAAAAAAACTTCTTTGTCAGTTTTGGTTATCCATTTTTTTCTGAAAAATTGAAATAAAGCATATGTTAAAAGCCACGAAGAGGATAAAATTTTAATTTTCTGAATCAGCTTAAAGAAAAAAATTAAACGACTACATGACGTTTTCAAACAGGTGGAATTACAGGTCTGTTTTTTTTTTTTTTTACAAAGGTTGGAAAACAAAGGTTGGAAGAGGGGGAAGAGGGGTGGGGTGGGAATGCATAGGAGTGAGGGTGGCGGGTGATCCATTTTCATCAACTATTCTGTACTTTATTACCAGGTCTAGTGGGACTCTCAAGGAGACTCTCCAGTTCTACTGACACAGTGAAAAACTAAGTCAACACCTATTCTGTGCTTTATTACCAGTTCTAGTGGGACTCTCCAGGAGACCCGTTGACACTGTCAAAAACTAAGTCAACAACTATTGTGTACTTTATTAGCAGGTCTAGTGGGATTCTCAAGGAGACCTTTTGACACTGTCGAAAACTAATTCAACAATCCTGCAGACGGTTGAAGAGACCTACTACGTCACGTCAGCGGATTCTTTTTACATATTTTTTTTTTAATCATCGAATGTAATATTACCAATCAGGCTGACCTAAAACAACAAGTAAACCTCATTTGTAACACACATCTCAATGACTCCTAACCAAATGCATTGAACACCACGTGATCTTCCGATAACGACTGATGTGGGGTGGAGTGAGGGGGGGTGGGTGGGTGGGCGTTGCGGTAGAGAGGGGGAGGGGGGAAAGCGAAGGGGTGGGGATGGGAGTGGGTGAGGTGGGAGAAGGGGTGTAACAAGTAGTGGTTTTTAGTATTGTGTTCAAGAGATATCTTTTCACTGGATTTTTGAAGCCATTTTTGAACCGTGAAAAATGAGATCACCAGACTTTCCAGAGGCAACAACATCGGAAAAGCTAAGAGCAGGGAAGACTTTTTTTTTTTTTTTTTTTTGAAGGTGTTTGAAATAACTCCACCAGTTAACATGGCCACACGAATGACAAGACAAACCATGTTTGTCCATGCGAACAGGCGGAGGTTATTTCAAACACCTTTTGAACTTTCTTTCAATCTTCGCCTGCAGTCACCTCACTCTGCGACTAGGAGACAAACGGGGGCCGGAATAACCCAGTTGGTAGAGCGCCGGACTCGTGATCCTAGGGTGCAGGTTCGAATCTCCGCTGGGCCGTTTCGGTACAGGGGGATTTTCCCCTCGGAGTCAACATTGGTTGTGACTCCGTTTCCCCATAAAATCCTTCGAATGAGACTATAAACCGAGGTCCCGTGTGTTAACGCACGCATGACATCTCGCACACACGTAAAAATCTCATCACCAACCTTCGGAAGAGAAGGTCAGTTCGGCCGTTGGTATGGATGACACGTTACGCATAGCATGTACCTTTCCCGAAATTGGAGTATGGTTGCCTTAATGGCGGAATTAAAAAAAAAAAAAAAAAAAACGGTCATACACACAAAACTCCACTCCCTTTGTTCGGTAGATGGGATTAATACTTGCCTGTCTACACAGGCAGTGTCCGCAGGAGCCTGCGTACGCACAAAGAAAGAAAGAAAGAAAAAGGAAGATAAATAACACTATCAAGAAATAAACAGGCTGAAGATAGACATTTTGTCGCAAAAGAAAAAAGTCTCGAACAAGTGACAAAAATGAAGACGGGTAAAAGCGCATACTCATTTCAGGATCATGGAATCACCAATCCTTCAATGTTGTATGATGACATGCACACAAGTGTTACGTGGATGACAATTATCATGTGTGTGTGTGTGTGTGTGTGTGTGTGTGTGTGTGTGTGTGTGTGCGCGCGCGCGTGCGTGCGTGCGTGCGTGCGTGCGTGCGTGCGTGCGTGCGTGCGTGCGTGCGTGTGTGTGTGTGTGTATTGGAGTGTGTGTGTGTGTGTGAGTGTGTGTGTGTGTGTGTGTGTGTGTGTGTGTGTGTGTGTGTGTGTGTGTGTGTGTGTGTGTGTGTGTGTGTGTGTGTGTGTGTGTGTGTGCGTGCGGTGTGTGTGTGTGTGTGGTATCGTAAGTATACATGCGCATGCGTGCGTGCCTGTGCATTAATACGTGTATGTATACTATGTATACATACGGTACATGATACTATATGTGTCTTTTTTCTCAGATGCGCGCATGTGTATATGTATGTGCGCGGGGGCGCGCACGTATATGTATATATATATATATATATATATATATATGTATGTATGTATGTATGTATGTGTGTGTGTGTGTGTGTGGTGTGTGTGTGTGTGTGTGTGTGTGTGTGTAAACTATTACGTGCACATGCGCGCGCGAGTGTGATTATGTGTGTGTGTGTGTGCATAAGCGTGTGCTGGCGTGTGTGTGTGTGTGTGTGTGTGTGTGTGTGTGTGTGTGTGTGTGCTGTGTGTGTGTGTGTGCGCGCGCGCGCGCGCGTGTGCGTGCGTGTGTGTGTGCGTGTGTGCGTGCGTGTGTGTGTGTGTGTGTGCGCGCGCGTGCGTACGTGTGTGTGTGTGTGCGTGTGTGTGTGTGTGTGTGTGACATTGATTTATACACTGAAATCCTCTTCCCGTCTCCTTGTCTCTCCGCATTCAAAAGTACGTTGGGAGGCTCCTACCTGGACAACACTCAATGTGTATCACCTCCACATCTGTTCACGTCTTTCCCTGTTCTTGCCAGGGCACGGTGTAGTCGGTCTTCTAAAAGCTCTTTTATCGCCCTCTTTAGCCATTTGTATGGCGGCGTCTCGCGCCTGCATGTGGCATTAGATTTTGTGGTGGTTGTTTGTCGGAGCGTGAACAAAAAATTCAAAAGGAAATCTGTCGTTTTGTGCGATATAATATGTGGTTGATCATGCTTGAGTGCCCGCCCCGGCTGTTCTCTCTCTCTCTCTCTCTCTCTCTCTCTCTCTCCTCTCTCTCTCTCTCTCTCTCCCTCTTTCTCTCTCTCTGTTTTGTTTTCTTTCATATGCATGTTTAGGCGGAAAGGGAGCGAAAGGTTAAGAGGGAAACAATTAAGCAGATGGGGCGGACACACACACACACCACACACACACACACACACACACACACACACACACACAAAGACACAGACACCAGACGGAGAGAGATGAGAGAGAAGAAGGGATGGATATGAGATTTATCTAACAAGGTCAGGGGCTTTTTGAAGGGGTGTGACGACATTTCACTGCCATTTCATCATTCAAAAATGCGAACGGGGAAAAAAAAAGGAAAAACTTCAGACTGACAAGCAATATACATATCGAATTTTTTTAAATGCTCTATACAAAAAATAGCAAACATTGCTTGGGCGCTGTTTTGACGATTAGATGACGCAAAAAGTAAGTCTGAATGACGAAGGATGTTTCTGACACTTCGTAGGATTTCGCTGGTTTCTATCATCATTCACGCGACAACAAAATGCAGCTTCATGTTTTCGTGCACCTTTAGGTAACGGAAAATTGAAATGACGGTGAGCACGCCGTTTGTGATGAAAACGCTTAACATAGGTGTACGAGACTCCAAATCGAAATCTTATTATGATATAATTTTAGCGTCTGTCCAAGTACATTGATGCATACGACATAGGTTGAAACAGAGAGAGAGAGAGAGAGAGAGAGAGAGAGAGAGAGAGAGAGAGAGAGACAGACAGACACAGACAGACAGACAGACAGACAGAGACAGACAGAGACAGACAGAGAATGAATGAATGAATGAATGAATGAATGAATGAATGAATGAACGATTTAATGAGATAAGCATTTAATGCCCATTCTCATGCAGGGGTTACGGCGGGGGTGGGGCTGTTCGAAAATGAATGTCAGATAACAAACACGTACAATCAATGTCAGATTACAACCTCGCGATGAGGAAACCAAATCACCGAAGCAATTAACAAACATCGAATACCGATGGGACTGTCAGTGTGAATATAAAGAAGTTTATCCACAGCCATCAAGATTTCCTTTCTCCACAGCTGAATTGCTGTTGGAAGTCAATGGCACATTTTCTCTGTTTAGTAAAATGAACGCTGTCCATGTTTCTCATCATTTCCTGTAGGTCCTCCATCATGTCACTGACAGTCACGTTCTCTGGAGGGTCGTTCTGTTTGTTCACTCACCGGAGGCCTGTCCCGATCACAAACCACATCACAGCATTCATCAACACAGTCGGCACTTGGCTTCTACTGATCCAAAATCCAACACCGACGCTTCGTCTTGTGCCACCGTCACAGAATTTTGTGTCACTCTGCTCCAAGTCGATCGCTGTCTGCTTGTCGCTGTGCCGTGTTTCTTCTGCAGCCTGGGTTACAGACGGAGGGAGATGGTTATCACTCATGAAAAAATCATATCACATGCAGCAGGACTGTCGCTGGTTCTGTGGTCTACGTGGTAAAATAAACTAGGTGGTGTCGGCAAAAAATAAACCGGATGGAAAACATATACATTTTCACTGGCCTTTTTCTGTTGATCGTTTCTGTAGGTGTCTGCTCATTTTTTTTAATGTTTCTGTAGGTCGCTGCTCTGTGCCTGTGCCTGTTCAGCTGTGGCGGACACTTACGACGATACGCGTTGCCGTGGCCTTGAGTTTGCGTGGCAGGGGGGGGGGGGGGGGGGGGGGGGGGGTAGGGGGGGGGGGGGGGGGGGGGGGGGGGGGGGGGTAGTTGTGGTTTAATGGCAGAATGACCGACAGTCTGTTTTCCTCTGCCCTCTAATTGTGCGAGGACAATTGTCATTTCTTCCACGGCAGCGTGGAGGGTGGCTTCTAATGTGGAAGGGAGACCTTCAACAGACATGCTAGACCACTTACAGTTGATACAAGTAGAATTTATCGGAGCGGCTGAAATAAATTTTGCTGGGAGCCGGAGAAGGGTGGCCACCCCAGAGAGAGAGAGAGAGAATGTGGAAACACTGAATGTGATCAGTCACTTTCCCAACCAGCGATACTCGTACTTCTCAGTGCATAATATCACTTGCTATTGCTTAGTACTAGACTAAGTAAACCCGTTAAAAGAAAAAAGAAAAAAAAAAATGATGCGTTGACGTAGTAGGTGAATGAGGAAAAAAAAAACAAGAGAGACAGCTCGCCTATTGGCTGCAACTGCCGCGAGTCACAATCTAACATTTTCTTCTTCAGCGTTCCAGTGTCTGTAGCGTTCCAGTGTTAACTAGCGTGTGAACTCGTTTTACCGTGTTGCGATACTCACACTATACTCGAGAGTACAGTCAGTTCACTCCGACTTCGTGGAGTGTGCAGAAATTTTGTGGGAAGAGGTTGTGGAACAAGACAGATAAAAGATATGGTAGACAGAAAGGACAGTAGACGACAGTACAGCAAAGGAGGAGACAGAGTTACTGAAAGCGAAAGGAAAAGGGGACGTTACTAGCACAGGATGTCCAGAAGGGGGGGGGGGGGGGGGGGGGGGGGGGGGGGACAGGGGTGAACTATTTGTAAAAAAGGACCCCCGGTATCCCCACGGGGGGAACAATCTAACTGACCTCAAACATTAACCTAAAGAGCGCCAAGAGGTGTCGCCGAAACTAACACCGTGCAGTCTCTTGTTCGGTGATGCAGTCTGACTCATCTTATCCACCCTGCACACCCGGGCAAAGAGCGGCGTACGTCAAAATCGGGCACAGATTGGTCAACGAAAAAAGCAAGATCGCCAGAGTATGACCTTGCCGAGTGAGTGTCGTCGGGCAAACAGTCGTAAACCACTCGTAAGGTATACGCGATCAGTATACGAGTATCGTGTGTGTCGTAGAGCCGTCTTGAAGATCGCGTGCGTCAGTGGAAGCTCTTAACGTCGCTCGTGATGAAAATCGTGTAACACTCTCACGGATCTGGGAAGGGTCGTAGCCTTCTTCTCTCTTTTTGTTTAGGTCGGGAATGAGACTTACACAGGACTGCTACACAAATTTTCAGTTCTTGAAATGGTGGGAGACCAACCCATGACTGGACATCACGACTGAGGGTCTCGACGGGTCGGCGTGGACGTGGGTTGAAGTCGGTGCTTCAGATGTGACTGGGGCACGCCACGACATTCTGTCAATCAAAACTTTTTTTTTTTTTTGTCCCAACCTTGCGCCACCTCAGAGGCAGTGCACCTACGCCGCTCATTCCGACACCCTGTCCACAGCCACAGCCCCGGCACCGACAATCCACAGGGAGCAGTCAATGTCAAGCCGTCAAGAGACAACCCACCGGAGGAGACACTGCACTGCTGCCGAGTCACTTCGGTGGTGTTCAGTGGCGCCTGTTCTGATCTAACATACGCAGGACACCACCTACTAAGCCCCCTACTGACGACAATAATTGCTTAGTCGCGGAGCCGGCGTGAGTGAGCTCTCCCTCCGGAGGGCGCCACCACGTCCATCCAACGACAGCCCCCATGGACTCGCCGACATCGGTGACCCCGACGGAACCAAACCAAGGCCACAGACGTGGAGAGGACATCGAAACTGAGGTCACCATGAGAGCAGGGTATGAAGGGCCACAGAATTTGAGACATTTTTTTTTTAATGCTGATCGATGAGAATGAGGATGATAAAGATGATGCTACGGATTTCCATTTCGGTCTGAGACTACATGACAGGGCTGTACTATACGCTTCCTTCATAATATATCCCGGCGTCAACCAGGCCCGAGAGATACAGGCACCTGCAGTGTTGGTCAGGAAATTTGAGCAACACTCTCAGAAACGCATCCATTAAGTGGATGAAACTCGACTGTGTGGTCCCAGTCTTCCCAACTGAGTCCGCAGCAAACTCAACTCTGGGTAGGAGCCGGTCGGGGCAGAAAAACCCCACATGACTCTGATGGGATTCGAACCCACGACCTCCCAGCCGGGAGTCCGCGACGCTAACCCACTTCGCCACGGCGGCTGTAAGTACACAGAGTATACAGATAGTTGGATGAATTGATAGACATAGATAAAAATGCGAATAATTTGATAGGCAGACAGATAGATAGATGATGAACAAACGAATGCAGAAATACACGATTTCAAATGGCTGGTAATGTGGCAATGACATCAAGTTTTTTTTCCGTTTCTGTGACTCACTGTCTGTTTGTTTGTCTGTCTGTCTGTCTGTCTACTCTCTCTCTCTGTCTCTCGTGAGTTCCTGGTTTATTCTTGTCATCCCCTCTCCCCTCCCTCCTCCCTCTCTCTCTCTCTCTCTCTCTCTCTCTCTCTCTCTCTCTCTCTCAACAGAGACATTTTCCAGACACAAAAAAGCCAACCAGCCAACCAACCAACCAACCACACACCCACACTGACCTTATGTGGCAACTTGGACAGAATGTCCATCAGCTGTGACGTTTCCACTTTCTGCATCATCCCCAACATGGCCTCGGCCTCAAAGGCCCGCACGAGATCCGCCATGACGTCAGCAGGCAGGAGAGACACACCATCTGACCAATCAGCTTGTCCGGCAGCACGTCAATCATCTCCTGCAGCTGGGC
Organism: Conus betulinus; assembly: GCA_016801955.1. NCBI lineage: Eukaryota > Metazoa > Mollusca > Gastropoda > Neogastropoda > Conidae > Conus > Conus betulinus. Next base: position 12,880 of record JADBJO010001366.1, on the reverse strand, counting down.
CGCTGGGAGGGCCCTGGTCATATTCAGCGTTAGCACCAGTACCTCTGGATGGGAAAAGAGGAAGAGGTGAAATATAGCGTTAGCAAATCTTCGATTGATATCGGCAGCAGCAGCAGCAACAGAAGTAGCTAAGCAACAGCAGCAAGTCCACCACCAACAGCAGATGTAGCAACATCATCCAGAGAAAACAGTTCACTCAGATTCAGCACATACCATTCAAACAAACAAACAAACAAAAAACAACAACAACAACAACAAAACCAACTGAACTGGCTTCTTTAATCATTTATCGTCCGCCATTTTGTGAGTGTGTAGCGGACGATGTGCGTGTGTGCTCCATTCTGACCGGGTTCTGGATTTTCGAGTGGGACAATAAGTAA